>MCFE01000930.1:0-25454 GCA_002104905.1 Basidiobolus meristosporus CBS 931.73
ACTCCCACTGAATATGAGATATCTGGACATGCTCCAAGCATGATATATATCAGACTGCTGACCACTGCAGCTGTGGTCAATAGTTACAAACACAGAAAAGTATCTTTGCCTGTACACAAATAAACTTGGGAAAGAATCAAATATAATAAAAGATACCTACTCAAAGTATTCATCACAAGTAGTGCCTCCAAGATCATTTGGCTGTCAGCGTGGTTTCCTGGGAGTATCCTGTGGTCTGGGGCTGGAGGTTCAGGTAGCAGCAGGTAGCAGTGATCACACTAATCAACAAGTTGGTATATTGATAAAAGGAATAATAATTTATTGCTGACAGATTGCCTCCCTTGTATACCTTTCTCACTGGCAAAGTGATTACTAATCATGGTGTTCCAGAAGGTTCTTGTGGTCAAATAGAGATCTTAATGACATCAGAATGGGCTAAGAATGTACTAAGTAGGTGCAGGAAGGTTGTAAGAGGCACAGCACACCCAACCAATCAGGGATTAGTATTCTTAAACCTGTGTAACATAGGGATACCATATATAGTATGAAAGTGGTAGGGATGGTGACGCAGCTTGGTCATGTGTTACAGCTACTGACACAGGTACCTACCTAACAGAGAAGCACTTACATCAAGTAATCTTACATAAAGTGAGCAAACACATATGCAATAAGATAAGCAGGTGGGATAGTCAGCCAGCTTATGGGATAGCACTGATCAAGAAAGACAAATGGGATAAACTAATATAATTGTAGTAAAAAAATAGAGTGGTAGAAAATATGGGAATGAGCACATCTGTCAGTGGGTGTCACTGTTACCCCACAACAGTGGCTATAATAAGACCATCCCCATATAGAGCTAATAGAGCTGGATTTGCTCTATCTGGCTTATAGTGTATACTATAGTCAGCATTACTCCTTTTGAAACTCAAAAATTTGAAACAAGAATCTATTATGCAATTCCAGGTTTGTGGTAATTGTTTGAGTCCATATAGACTTTTTAAGCTTGCAGACCAAATGGGAATTATCTTGGTCAACAAATCCATCAGGCTGGTCCATTTACACATCCTCATCAGGTTCTCCACTAAAGAATGCAGTTTTTACATCCATTTGATGAATAAAAACTATATTGGGCTGCAATAGCCAATATTAATCTGATGGAATTGAACTTGGTTACCAGTGCAAAGGTCTCAGTAGGATCAAGCCCTTTTGTTGGAGGGTTTCCTTTGGCTGCAGGTCTTGCTTTGTATCTGACAATTGTACCATCAGCCTTGTATTTTGTCTTGAAGATCCATCTGCATTGAATTGATTTTAGGTTGATTAGTAATTTGACCATGTCCCAGGTTTGATTTTCCATCAGGGCCTGGTATTCATCAGTCATTGCAGATCTCCAAAACTTTGTCTGAGGGCTATTTAGGGCCTCTTCTACCATCTGGGGCTTATCAATATGTACTGACTAGGCATAGGCTAAGTTTGTACCCTCATTGATATAGTAATTTGGGCTATTTCTTGTCCAATAGGATCTCCTTGCATTTGATACTGGAATGATCACTTTTGGGATATACCTGGGCACTGCTTCAAGCTGAATCATGGCTGTAGAGTCCTCTAGAGAGAAAAACTTCTGTTTTTTTGCACTGATTTAATCCTGACAATTAGTGGACTTGGGATTAGATTTTTGTCATAATGTGATGTCATGTTTTGTGAAAATTTGCTTTTTCAATAAACAGCACATCCCTGGACTTAATTAGCTATGTTACTTTGGTATTGTAGCGTCTGTATTCTTCAATTGCATTGAAATAGCCCAAAAATATGCATTTTACACTTTCTGGCTCAAATTTTGCCTGAATTCCAGGCAGTTTCTTGGCATAAGATGTACACCCAAATATTCTTAGATGCTTGGCACTTGCTCTGTATCCATACCATGCTTCAAATGGAGTAGAATCACAAATTATTCTGTTATAAATCCTATTTCTAAGGTGTACAACTGTGGCAACTGATTCCGCCCAAAAATCATAGGATAATATCTGATCATGGATCATAGATCTTGCCATATTATTTATTGATTTCTTTGCATGTTCTGCTACTCCATTTTGATGTTGGGAGTATGGTAAAGTAGTCTATAGATTTATCCTGAGAATTTTGTAGAAGTGGATGAAGGGGTTTGTGGTATATTCTCCACCATTGTCAGAGCGTATTTTCTTGATTTTTTCATCAGTTTCTCTCTCTGCCATGGCTTTAAACTCTCTGAGCTTAGATAAAGCTTCTTTCTCTCTAAGAAGTAGAACCATGTGTATCTTGTATTATTGTCAATAAAAGTCATCAAATATTTCATCCTGCTTAAGGTTAAATTCTGAATAGGTCCAGACAGATCTGAGTGAATTTGATCTAATTTTGTCTTAGTTTTGATTAACCCAGAACTCTTGAATGGTTGTCTGGCTTGTTTCTCATGTAAGTAGGCTCCACATTGCTCTAAATTAGCTGGGGGAGCAATTTTTACACTGGAAATTATCTGGACTCTGATCATTTTGCACAAATAATCAAAATTGATGTGTCCAAATCTCCTGTACCAATGCATTGGTGCTTCTTCACTCAAGTTACTTATGTTGGCTTCCAGATATGAAGGCATATAAGTTAACTTATGAAGATTCTGATCTCTGATACCTAACGCAATATGAGCACCATTCTGATCAGAGATCCTGCCTCCAGAACTGTCAGAGCTAAAGCTGAGTCCTTCTGCTGTTGCCTTGCTTACAGACAGTAGGTTTCTGGCAATTTCTGGTTCATAGAGTACTTCTTTGAGGGTCAGTGTATGGCTTCCCTCATGGCTTCTATGGTCTACTAGGATAGGTCCTTCTCCCACTGCATCAAATGTTCTATTGTCACTCATGAAAACTTTCTCAATTGGAATTTCTTGATATTGGGTAAAAGCTCTTTTTGCTGTGTAAAGTGTTGAGATGCTCCAGAGTCAATACATCACATCTGCAAATCCTTATTTGCGGTCAAATTTAGTGTAAATATTAATAGTCTATCTTCAGTTGTTGCAGCATTTTCATAGTCAGGCTTTTTTTGAAGACTATCTCTCTATTAAAGCACCGGTCTGATGTATGTCCTTTCCTTTTGCAGTAGTTGCACAATAGGTTGCTATTGCCTTGAAAAGGTCTTGGGTATCTTCTTTGTAAGTTATCATTGCTTATTAGAGCACTCTGTTCCTCCTTTGTATTGGCACTTGATTTTCTTAATTTTCATCCAGGAGACTTCTGAATATGTAATTTAAGGTCAAATCTGCAGTTCTGGACTCTAGGGCTGATACAAGGCCTGGAAACCTGTCTGTCAGGCTATCTCGGATGGCTACTATCACATTTTCATCAGTTGCTGGTATGCCCACATATTCCATCTAATTCACCAGCAGGGTAACTCTGTCTATTAAACTTTGCATTTCTTATCCTGGCAGCATCTCTGTAGTAAAGAATTCCTGTCTGAGCTACACTTACTTAGCAGCTGAACATGACTGGTTGATGTCTTCTAATGCCTTACCAGTATTCTTTGCTGCTTTTGCTCTTGAGCATTGAATCAGCTACTTGTCTTTGACATTAAGGCAAATGCAGTTAAAGGCACTTTGTTCTCTCTTTTGATACTTTGAAAATTCTTCTCCCACATTTTTAGGAGGGCATTCTTCTCCCATGACACTATCCCAAAGGCCTCTTTCTTGTAGAAGCATCTTTATCCTACCTTCCACACTTGGTAGCTAAGGCCATCCAATTTTTGAGCCAAGGGAACAGTTCCAGTAATAGCAGTAGTAGGAACTGCAGAGAGTGACAGCTTGGGGCTCAAAGCCTTCCATAAGAGTCTTGGTGATAATGGAAGTGTTGAATCCAAGAGAAAAGTGTAATAAAACTCTTGAATGAGTTAGCTGAACCTAAGTGACAACTAAGTGCAGAATCTTAGAATTATCAAGAGTGACAGAAATATTAGCAGAGAGGTTCTGGTCTATTATTGGTCTTATATCTAGCTGAGTTGGGCTATAAAGGCAACAGAGTAGGTTTGCTATGTGGGCTAGGCTTGGTGTTCTTCAGAGTGCTAGATATGCTAAGCTTGGGTAGAAACTAGAACGGATTTGTTGAATTCTTAATTTTGTTGAGACACACACTAAACAATAAGGTTCAGTAAACTTTATTTGTACTTTTCTGATTGAGTTGCATTGGTAAGTGCCAAGAGACTGGGCTAATTGAAATCTGTTGGGATGTTCATAGGTGCATAAGATAAATGAAAAATTGCATCATTAATCAGCTGATGTCTTGGCAACTGCTAAGTGGTTGGATAAATATCAGATGACTAATCACTTGGAATGGCTTAGCAGATCAGTTGAGGATGTAATGACCACATGAAAGTTGATCAGGCGTGACAGCTAAAAATAGATTCTGAGAAGTGATAAATTAAACCATAACAGGGATTAGTTATGTTTGGGTTAGGGAAAATCAGTTAGGGTACTAGATTTTCTAACAGAGTGAAATTGGCCAAGTTTTAAACATTGATGCACAACAGGAAGTGATTGGGAGGACAAGAAGATTATGTGGTTTTCACTGAAGTCCTGAACAGTCAGATCCCATCATAGATAAGAAGAATTACCAACAAGGTAACAGCTGTTTTCACAAAACACTAAGAAAAAAAATTGAGAAAAGGCCAGCATAATACCATCATAGTATCAGCTGAATTCCAAGTTTCTCAAAATTGACAACTCTCAATTTCTCTGTTCTTAGCTAATGGGCAGGCAAGTAAATAAGTTCCCCAGGTGGAGACTAGGCAAACTAGAATCCATGCCAAGTTTGGTAATTGGCTGCCCATTACTTCCATCAAAAATGGCATTTGAAATTTTGAACTTGAAGCACCAGCTCATTACCAGCAAAATACCATTAGAATACCAGCAGAATAACAGCTAAAAATTATGTGAATTCCAAGTTTGAGATTTTTCATAGGGAAAAGTTGGAAGTGGAGCCAGCTGAGCTACACTCCAGTGAGGTAAATGAGTTTGCAGAGAAGGGCAATTTGTCTACCACAGCCTCCACATCATCATTGTTGACAGAGTGGAGACCCTACCAACAGACAAAGTAACAACTTCAAGAACTCCAAAGGTTATTATACTGCCATCAGTGGAGTTTTGGAACATTAATAGGCTTACCAAGAGGTTGTAGCACTTCTTCAACAGCAGTGCTCATGAAAATGTATTTGAATACTACCAGGATTTATTGCAAAGACTGGCACATGAAGTTCTAGACCTTGCAGTGCTGGCTGAAGACCAGGATGTGTGGGAACCAGTGAATGAACAGTGGCACAAAGCTGTAGGGCCCCTGCCAAAGTCATGGAAGCAGAGTGTTAGGGCTGAAATACTTATTGTGTGGTGGAATTTAACCAAGTTACTTGTTGAGTGTGGGATTGGGCCTAATGTGAGTGTAGGGTATAGGGACTTGTATAGATCAATACAACTGGCAACTGAGGTACAACTGAAGTGTCAATGGAAATAAATCAGTTCATATGCATGAAAAGCAAGAGAAATAGTTGAGTCAGGAAGTAAAGGGTGTGAAAAAGAGGCAATTGCCAATCAATGCACGCAGACTTAGGAGGTGATAGAGTGTCTGAAATCAGAAAGTGAGAAAATTGGCAGAGAACCAATCAAATGCAACTTTTGTATTGTTGTAATGACAAATTTGGACCAAGTTTGTTGTGAAATCTGGGGTGAATTATTTTTTGAGTCTTTGCACAGTGTTCTGATGCAATCAATACCTCTTAGTCACTGGACTTTAATTTTGTGACAGCTTTTTGACAGGATCATTACAATAACTTTCTATAGGGAGCTACTAAAAATCAATTGAATGCCAATGGGTTAGCAAGGCAATGTACAGAGCTGATGGTATATATGAAAGATATGAAGTAAGACTAGTGACCAAAGAATACTCTGAAACAAAAGGACTGGACTACACGGAAACCTTTGCACTGGTAGCCAAGTATAATTCCAACAAGCTACTATTGGCTATCACTGCTTGATATTAGTTTTGTATTCATCAAGTGTATATAAAGACAGCATTTTGAATAGGGGACTTGAGGGGCACAAGTACATGAACAAACCTGATGGGTTTGTTGGCCCAGACAGCCCTCATTTGTTCTGCAAGCATGAAAGATATTTATATGATCTTAAAAAATTCAAAGAACCTGGAACTGCAAGATAGATTCAATTAAAAGTCCATGAGTCTCCATTGATATGCTGGTGACCTCAGTATCTACTATATGCCAGATAGTGCAAGCTCATCTTTATTAGCTCTATATGTGGGTGATCTTATTATAGCCATTCATAACTCAATAACATTGGAAGAGACCTAATCCAGCCCATCTAAGGAGCTCAAAATGTCAAATCTAGGACCGCTTAGTTACAACTTACAGACAGAGCTCTCCATAGATAGTGGTACCCAGACCATCACTTCAAGCCAGTCCTAATGTATTCAAAATATATGTGTTAAATTTGTGATTGCACCTGTATATACTCATCAAGTCTAGTTACTAAGATTATTGCCTACAAGACTTAGAGAATTCTAAGCAAATCCATTGTTGGGATTTAAACATAATATTTCAACTAATACATCAGGTACCCAGATAATGGAATTTGTCAAGATTGTCCAAACAGCCCCAAACTTGGTACAAATGCTCTTGTGACCTTTCTTAGCATGTCTCACATGCTTTTTTTACTATGAATATGTGGCAGTGTAAAAAGCACTTTATAATCAGCATAGAGTTAGGCAAATATCACATAATCTAGCTGACCTCCCCATTGCTTTGATTATCTCCAGGACTCTTACTGCAAATGTTCAGGTGGCTTATGTTGCAATATTTTGAGGAGTATCAGAAGTGATGTGGAGTACTAGAGGATTTACATGTTATTCATTTAAAGATTTGTTGATCAAAAGTATGATATTTATACTTTTGATAAGGTAGAGCAGAAAAACATGTAGAGTTTGCTAAGGAAGGTCCCAATAATATGTGTGAAAAGTTTGGGGACTTTCAAACAACTTTAAGAAAGATCATAATCTGGGTACCTGCTAATTTGGTGAAAATACTCAAAATCTCCACAAAAAATTTGGTCAGGACAGAATGCTAATCTAACAATAAGATCTCTATGACTAAGTTAGCATGAATATTCAAGTGACAACTTAATAATTGCAACACTCCCACTCATCAAAATATTCATCAACATAAATACCAATTGAGAGTGTGCAAGCTGGAACAAGTGTATAAGATTTAAGAGTGTTGAATACTGGACTAATGTACTATCCAACAGTAAATGCATTTGTGTTCAACTTAATTGAACAAGAAACTTGTAATTCAGTGTGCAAATCTACTCAATAGTATGCCTAAGAATCAGAATGATCTGATCAAAACACTAATCATTAGCTTTGATCAGTTTTACAGGCTTGAATAATAATCTCAGTCTAGTTGTCAGATTGTAATAGTGATATATAGCATCTGGGCTATGCAATGCTTCTTTTTTGAGCAATACAGACCCACTTTTGGTCAAGTTGAGGTGTTGTCATTTATGGCAGATCTGGAGTTTCCTTATTTCTGGGCAAAAGTCTAACTCTTTTAGTCAACTCCTCTGAATGTCCATATTAGGCTCAGGGACAGTTACTTCCATCATATAGACTCTATATGAGGTAACAGAAATGACCTATATTGGACCAAGTTAAGGTTTTGTCATTTACACCTGATACAGATTATCCTCATTTCTGTTGTAAGAGTCTTGGAGATATTGGAAGTGATTGGGAGAACAAGTAGATTATGTGGTTTTCACTTAATGATTTATTGAATGTAAAAGTAGTATTTATACTTTTACCTGATCTTGGCATTACAAACACGTAGAATAGGTTAAGGAAGGTCCCCAAGAACATGTGTGCAAAGATTGGGGCTGTTTGGACAATTTTGAGAATTTTCATGTTCTGGGTACCTGGTATTTTGGTGAAAATATTACAAGTAAATCCCGACAAGGAATTTGGTCAGTATTCTCTAGGATTTGAGGGTAATGATATAAGTGACTAAGTTAGGTGAATATTTAGGTGGAAATACAAATTTTACAACAATTTCATGGCATCACAGCACATGCAACATGGCCAAAAAAAATAAAGTTTTTTTGCTCAACTCTGAGCTGGGATGGCCTGTTCCCACTTGAATCACATCTGTTTAGTGATGCAGTACCACAAAAAAGTTCTAGAGTGGTCATCTTTGTCTTCCTTAAGTAGAATCAACTCTCTTTGGGCTGATGACTTCATTTACAGTGTAGTGGGATCACAGAGACACCCACTGACAGATGTGCTCATTCCCATATTTTCTCCTTCCCTATTTCTCTACTACACTTATTTTAGTTTTATCCCATTTGTCTTACCTGATCAGTACTATCCCATAAGCTGGGTGACAATCACACCTGCTTACCTTATTGCATAAATTATCCCTCACTTTATGTAAGATTACTAGCTGTAAGTGCTTCTATATTAGGCAACTACCTGGACCAGTACCCATGACACATGATCAACCCATGTTACCATCCCTACCATTTCCATACCATATATGGTATCCCTATGTTACACAGGCTTCAGAGTACTGGTTCCTGATTGGTTGGATGTACTGTGCCTGTTAGAACCTTCTGGCACCTACTTAGAATACTCTTAGCTCATTCTGATGTTATTAAGATTTCTACTGATCTCCAGAACATTCTGGAACACCATGATTAGTAATCACTCCAGGTGTATATATATGTATTATATATCATTGGGATCCTTATAATTCAGGGAGCTTGTTTCTGAGATCTTCTTCCATTAATAGGTAGTCCAAAATGGTGGTCAATAGCTCCAGTATTTGTGTTCTCAGCCTTATTTTGGGCAGCAACAGATTTGGTAAAACCTTCCACTGGCAATCATTCAATAATGATCTAAATTTTTTGTGGGAACTCAGGATAATATCCTATCTGAAAGCTTGTCTAACAGTCAATTGAGGTCATATGAATACATATAGCAATATATTTTGTTGTGGATCTGGACCCTCAATTGCTGGAATTACGCAATCTTCTTCAGCAGTGTTAGAGCACCAACATATTATATATCTTGACATAGTTACATGTCAGCATGATGGATTCTCCTTCATAACTAGCTTGGGTAGTTACTAAATGAGTCTTTTGATGGCAAGGCCTTCTTGTCCACAGCAATATCCTCATGAACATAGTCCTTTTAGCAGTGGTAGGCATCTTTAACTTTAGCAGAGCAATAGTGCAGAATGTCTTTCTCCAGACTAGCAGAAAAGGATCCAAGGCAAAGTAGATACCTAGAGGACAGCAAGCATGGGGCTTGTAGCCTGTTTCAATATTCTGAGAGGTATTGGAAGTGATGTGGAGAACTAGAGGATTTACATATTTTTCACCTGTAGATATATTGATCAAAAGTATGGTATTTATACTTTTGATAAAGTAGAGCAGACCAACATAAAGAGTTTGTTGATGAAGGTCCTAAGAATATGTGTGCAAAGCTTGGGGGCTTTTGGACAACTTTGAGAAAGTTCATAATCTTGGTACCTGAAATGTTGGTGAAAATATTCCAAGTAAATCCCAACAAGAAATTTGGTCAGGACAGAATGCCAATCAAAGAATAACATCTATGTGACTAAGTTGGCATGAATATTTAGGTGACAACTTAATAATTACAACAGCTTAGAAAGATCATGTAAGACCATGATTACAACTATTATATTGAATTAATGATTGAGTAAGAATCACATGATCTACTTGTCCCAATCACTTCCATCAACTTCAAAACTCCAACAACTGAATATCGTTGTTATTATTGTGGGGCTTGTACTGGCCTATGCCCTTACTTCTGACTTGCCAAAAGGCGATTGAGCATCTTGAGGCTCAGGAGCTTGCGTGAAGTTTGAGGGATATTACAAAAGACTGAGTAAACCGGATGTATTCATTTGATCTTCACCTAGTGATATGTTGACTGGTGTGGTTGTGTCGATAAATCTCCAAGGTCTTGGAATGGCAGACATGTAGAATCAGTTGATGCAAATATTTCGGTGTAATCCGAAATCCACCACGTATCCATCCGGTGGCTCAAAGTCCCAGCCGAGTAGACACCGTTGCGTGTGAGTGTTCCGGAGTTCAAGCACATTTATTGCCTGACCCGTAGGTATAGGACGTCAAGTAAAGTATGCGTCCGTTATTTTCCGGTCTTTGCATGATCGGTGGTACTTGCCTGGCGCCCGATCACGGTAGTAGGAGGATGTTCAAGTCAGCGTGGATCAAGTGTTGCAAACCATTCACGAGTTATCTCGGTATCCTAACGATGTGCATACTGTGGAATCCCCTCCGACGACCAACGAATCCTGGGCTTGTAGTCCGGGTGATCGAGGCCGAACAGAGTCGCTCTGTGCAGAAGTACTTCTCCTTGGGTTTCTTTCGCCACAACTCGCTAACAAGCATGAATCTGTCCACCGCAGTCCAGGATCTATGCCATCCGCATATAGCCATCCACATATAGAACTGAACCCTAGAAATCCCACGCCTTGGACTTCCTACTGGTGCTTGCTCGACTAACCAAAACATACCATTCAGGACCAGATAGGTGAGGCCGATTGGTGGACCAAGTGTCCACGTCCGTTCATTGGAGGGGGAGAATTTTTTCGGCGGCTCTTCGGGGGGAACCAATGATAGATGGTTTATGTGGATGTGGATGGTTTATTTGTCTAGTATAATCACAACGGGTGGGTATGGCGGTATCTTAATACATTTAGTGGTGATAGTGGCGGCGGCGGTGACGGTTGGAGACAGGGACGAGGGGATGTACAGGTGGGAAGTTAGCCGGAGAATTGCCACCATTCGGCACGCACGGGGGTGACCCCGGAGTCGATCAAGGCCTGCTCCTTCTTGACCTCGGCCTCGGACTTGAATCCGTGGGGGTTGGTCTTCTGCCAGCGCCAGAGATCCTCGCACATGTCGTTGAGGTCGCGTTCAGCCTTCCAGTGAAGCTCCTTGGCAGCGAGGGCGGGATCGGCCACGACGCTACCGACATCTCCCGCTCTGCGCTCCACGATCTTGTAGGGCAACTCGCGGCCCACCACCTTGGACATCGCCTTGCACATGTCCAACACAGAGTACCCGTTCCCGGTACCCAGGTTGTAGATGACGCAGCCTGGGTTCTGGGTCAAGCGCTCCAGAGCGGCGATATGGCCCAGAGCCAAATCCACCACGTGGATGTAATCGCGTACACCGGTACCGTCCGGGGTTTCGTAGTCCCCGCCGAAGACCTTGAGATAGGGCAAACGGCCTACGGCAACCTGGGAGATGTAGGGCATGAGGTTGTTGGGGATTCCCTGGGGATCTTCACCGATTCTGCCGCTGCGATGGGCACCCACGGGGTTGAAGTAGCGGAGGAGGGCGGCGTTCATGGTTGGGTCAGCCTTGTAAGCGTCGGTGATGATCTCCTCAATGTAGAGCTTGGTACGGCCGTAGGCGTTGGTGCAGCCGGTCCTGCATCCCTCGTGCAAGGGGAGGACCTCTGGGTCACCGTAGACGGTGGCAGAAGAGGAGAACACGATGTCGGTGACCTTGAATTCCTGCATCAAACTCAGCAAGACCAAGGTGGACATGATGTTGTTGTGGTAGTAGGTCAAGGGGATGATGGCGGATTCGCCGACCGCCTTGTAGCCGGCAAAGTGGATGACTGCGGAGAACTCGTACTTCTCGAAGACCTTCTTGAAGTTCTCCCGGTCGCAGCAATCCACCTTGTGGAAGGGGATATCCTTACCGGTGATCTCTTCTACTCGACGCAGAGACTCGGAAGAGGAGTTGCACAGGTTGTCAACGACCACCACCTTGTAGCCCCTCTGGAGCATCTCCAGCACGGTGTGACTACCGATGTACCCGGCACCACCGGTAATGAGAACATACTTTTGCTGATCGGCACCCATGTTTGTTGCTATGCGCTTTTTTGATGGCTCGGGGGGAGATTCGGTGGGTATTTATATGCGCGACGAATACTCTGGATTTGGCGCGGTCGCTGGTGAAAACGGAATCTCTCCAGGGAACGACACCCCTATCTCCAGAAGCGCCGTCCAGATTTGGCAGGTGGTGCAAATTTGCGCCAAGAATGGAATCCGCTCGCAGCACCGCCAGTGGCTTGCACCATGGACGTGTAAGCAGATGGATAGATGGTTTTAACCTCGATTGCCATTCACAGACGACGAAGTTCCGCGGGCCACTGAATGGGCCTGCTGGTGACTTTTGGATATATCGAAGAGACGGATTGGGAAGCCGCGGCACCAAAAATGGGATTGTTATGGATAGGGGTAGGGTTGCTCGTAGCTAATGGTTGATTTCGTCAAGGCCTGGAAGGGGAACGCTAGGTTCCCTCCAAAGCATACGGATTGGAATTACGTAGATGTCTACGTGGTGGCCTGCCTCCATAACAGGCTTGATTCATCCAAATCTGCACCCGATATGCCAATTTGACCATGTTCGTCAGTATCGGAAGGGACCGCATTCGGCCAACAGCGACGGGGATTAGGTTCTATTGAATCCATGGATTTAGGCTTATTTCGATCGCTCTGCATTGCCTTGGATACCCAGATTGGTCATGGGCCGCCACTGACAAGCCTCAATCATGACGGAGACATATAAAAATGGTTACCTCTCCGAAGATCCCAACAGAAACCCACTTCCCAGAATCATGTCTCAAGATTTCGTACCAGTCGCCCACTCTGTCGCAGAGATCTATGCTCAATCCAGAGTGGACCACGAGATGTAAGTGGCGGTCTCCGGTCTTGTCGCCATCTCTGCTAGTTGCTAACCGGAAATTTTCTAGGTCCCGGTATCGCGCCTTGGTCGACCGCTTCAAGTCGATCTACGGCTTCGAGCCCGAGTTTGTCGCCCGTTCCCCAGGTCGCGTGAACATCATTGGTGAACACATCGATTATGCCGGCTTCCCCGTCTTTCCCATGGCTGTGGACCGGGACTGCTTGATCGCCGTTGCCACCACCGCCACCGACTGCAAGGTTCGTGTCGCCAACACCAACTCCGCCAAATACCCCAACCGCGAGTTTGAATACAACAGCGATGACATCGTCTTCATCGATGACACCATCCACGAATGGACCAACTACTTCAAGGCCGGCTACAAGGGAATGCTAGAGAACCTCAAGATGAAGGAGACCCCAGCCGGCATGTTCTGCCTGATGGACGGGTCCGTTCCATCCGGCGCTGGAATGTCCAGCTCCTCCGCCTTCGTCTGTGCCTCCGCCATCGCCACCATGACTGCGAACAAGAAGCAGCTCACCAAGACGGACATTGTTCAGATCTCCATTGCCTCCGAGAGATACGTGGGTGTCAATGGTGGTGGCATGGACCAGACCGCATCGGTCATGTCGAACGCCGATTCGGCCACCTTCATCGAATTCCAACCCAAATTCCGCACCACCCCCGTCAAATTCCCCTCCACCAACCCCTCCATTTCCTTTGTCGTCGCCAACACGTTGGTAACGGCCGATAAGGTGGTCTCAGGCCCTGTTTGCTACAATCTGCGTGTTGTTGAGACCAGAGTGGGGGCCAAGATGTTGGCCAAGGGATTGAAGCTGGAGGACGAAGCCATCGGCACCTATAAGGAAGTGATGGACGCCTACTTCCGCACCCAGCAAGAGCCTGAATACTCCACTGAGACTGAACAGTGGATCCATCGGTTGACGAAGATGCTCGAATTGGTTGATCTGCACATCACCAAGCGTCAAGGGTACACCAAGCAGGAGATGGCCCAAGAGATCGGTTTGACCGAGCAGGAGCTCCACGACCGCTTTATGTCCAAGTTCCCGGTCCGCGCCGACCTCTTCCAAATCTACACCCGTGCCGTCCACGTCTACTCCGAATCCCTCAGAGTGGTCAAGTTCCGGGACATCTGCGAAAGCAATAGATCCGAGGTGATCGATAGCGAGGCTATTTTGCGCCAACTTGGCGAGCTCATGAACGAGAGCCAGTACTCCTGCCGCGACAACTTCAACTGCTCCTGCCCCGAGCTTGAGGAGTTGACCACCGTTTGCCGCAAGGCTGGTGCTTACGGTTCGCGGTTGACTGGTGCCGGTTGGGGAGGCTGTACCGTCTCCATGGTCCCAGAAGACAAGGTCGAGTCATTCATCGAAACTGTGAAGAATGAATACTTCCGACAGAAATTCCCCGACTTTTCCGAAGAGCAACTCGACTCCATCATCTTCTCCTCCCGACCATCCAGCGGAGCGTTCATCTACAAGAAGCATGCTGCCGTGAACCCCATCGGAGGATAAATGGCCTTCATCAATCATCATTTGCAATGTATCCATAGTAGTTTCATCACCCAAATCGATCTATTCTCAATAAATCTCTTCCAATAACAAGCCACCCTAATCCCTGGATTTTATTAATACCCACCAATTGTCGATTCGGCCATCATGCTCCGAAGGTACACACACCTGGCCAGTCAGGTCTCACGTCCTCATTCCAGACCAACGCACCTACGAAAGCTGGCTGAGTGGAGCGCGATGCTAATTAAAGCGAAGAGGCAACTTCCAAAACCAACCGAAGCAAAGAGGCAACTTCCAAAACCAACCATGCCCATGTGGAGAAACCGATGACAAACATGTCGATCCTTCTGGATGGATCGATTTGGCTTAATCCGGATGAACTCTGCATCAAGTAGGGTTGTCTTTGTGTAAGACCTTGACAGTGCCCAGATCGTTCGTCGGGTAAGGGAAATTCTGTGATTTCTGCTTCTTGGAGACCAAGTTCCCCCTAGTTTCTGAGCAATCGAAGCATCCCCAACTCAGTCACTTGACACTTCTCGGTGATTTGCAAGTTGGTTGAAGGGTTGATTGGATAGCATGGCGTGGATGACACTGACCACCTATCTATCCCCCATCAGTTCCTGCTAATGTTGAGTATATATTCGCTTAGGTGGTGGGGATCCGACGCCTCACTTATTCTGACAACATACCTTTACACACCTTTACACACCTTTCCACTCCCCCACACCCACTTGCACACCTTTGAACACCTTTCCACTCCCCCACACCCACCTACACACGCCCTCACCCCTACAACCATGAAAGCACTGATTCTAGTCGGAGGTGAAACCCGAGTTCCTCTAACCTCCCTTGACTGCGCCACTCACCCATTTCCTTGCAGGTTTCGGTACTCGTCTTCGTCCTCTTACCCTCACTGTGCCCAAGCCTCTAGTGGAGTTCGCCAACAGGCCTATGATTCTCCACCAGATCGAGGCCTTGGCTCAGGTAAGCCGATTCGTTCGGACGACCCTCCACTTGAACCCAGTCACTGAAGAAGAGTCTCCATGTAGGCCGGAGTGACCGACATAGTGCTGGCGGTGAACTATCGCCCGAAGACCATGGTGTCCGTGCTCGAGAAATACGAAAAGGAGTACGGGGTGAAGATCACCTTCTCTGTGGAGCACGAGCCCTTGGGCACCGGTAAGTGGGTCTGTATGCTCTTGGCTGGCCTGTGTATTCACCTCAGGAATAGCTGGCCCCTTGGCGCTTGCCAAAGACCTCCTAGGCCGGGACGACACCCCGTTCTTCGTGTTGAACAGCGACATCATATGCGACTATCCCTTTGAGCAGCTGCGCGATTTCCATCGTCGCCATGGCGGAGAAGGCACCATCGTCGTGACCAAAGTGGACGAGCCTTCCAAGTACGGGGTCGTGGTGAATCACGCGGGGTACTCCACTATCGAGCGCTTCGTTGAGAAACCCGCGGAGTTCGTCTCCAACAAGATCAATGCCGGGCTGTACATCTTCAGCCCCAAGGTTTTGGAACGTATCGAGGTAAGCAACAGTCAGGCAGTCCGACCGTGGCCCTTTCGATCACCTGACCTCTCCTCATCACCCTAGCTGAAGCCCACCTCCATCGAGAAGGAGGTCTTCCCCAGGATGGCGGCTGACTCCCAACTGCACTCCTTTGACTTGGACGGATTCTGGATGGACGTCGGTCAACCGAAGGATTTCCTCACCGGCACCTGTCTCTACCTTTCTCACCTATCGAAGCGGAACCCCGAGAGCCTGGCACCCGCCTCAGAGCCGTATGTCAATGGCGGGAATGTCCTGGTCCATCCCAGCGCCAAGATTGGCCAGGGCTGCAAGATAGGGCCCAACGTGGTGATCGGTCCTAACACTGTGATAGGGGACGGAGTGCGTTTGCAACGATGCGTGCTGCTTGAAGGGGCCAGGGTAAAGGACAACGCTTGGATCAAAAGTGCCATCATAGGCTGGCACTCCGTTGTAGGCAAGTGGTGCCGCCTAGAAGGGGTTACCGTACTTGGAGACGACGTCAACATCAGCGACGAGATTTATGTTAACGGCGGCGCCGTTCTTCCTCATAAAGGCATCAACGCCAACGTGCTAGAGCCTCAGATCATAATGTAATTTGACCGAATGTCCGTATCCCCCCTCCCACATCAGCCCTCTTCGCTTACAACCAATTGTCCTATGTAACCGTTCAGGAGCCACATGTATATTAGTCACCCATCCCCATCCTTATCCCGATGCCGATATCTAACCCCACCCGTTTGTAATAAAGCAGTACCGTATCGAGGCTCGTTTATTTATAAAGCCTGTAGGCAGCAAGCGCGATGAAGCCTAGGGAGGGAAAAGACTCGAAATTAGCCAAGCGAGCGTTGGAGCAGGAAGTAGACACTGGACAGTACCTAGACCAATCAGCCTCAAGTTGGTGCGTCTTCTCACCAAAGAGGGGTCAAGCTTTGAGGCCTCATGGATGAGATAGCCACCTACACCGGTGAACGCAACGGCACCGGTCAACTTGCACGGCAAACAGTCTTCGTACACCACCTTCACCTTCGCCTGGGTCTGGTCGTCCTGAGTCACAAACAAGTCACACACGTCAACCAAGCGCCCTCAAGAAATCACCACCTATCCCACTTACTTTCGAGTCGGACATTTCTCCACGAAGAATCCAAGCCCACGCAACCTCGCCCAGCAGAAATTTCACCGAAAAAAAAATGGTGGCCAACGAGGCAGACAGATGATTCGCTGGAACCCGACCACTCTAGATCTCCATGGATGGAGTGGTTTGATGGTGCCACCAGTCCCATGGACACGAAAATTCCTCGATGTTTTTCGTACGTGAATGGGCGAATTTGTTTTCGTGTCGGCTATCGCCAGGGTAGTGGTTGGCTGGACACCCCCAGTCGCCGGATTCCATTGGTCGAGACAATGTTTACGCTTGGGGGCCCGGGGGTATATGAGAGGAATTGTGGGTTATCAAAGGGATATTTCATATATCTCGAAGCCTCTCTGCCCGACCCTCCTGTCTGAAACCCCACCACCCTCATCTTATTCCCTCACCTACACAATGGGACTCACTGAAAAGTCTTACGAAGCCGAAGTGGACGGATACAATCAAGTCTTCTTGGGTAGCACCGAGGAGCAGTGGGACAAGCGGCGCGATGCCATCAACAACCTCCGATCCTCGCTGAAGGAAGCGGTGACGTTGCGCAACTTCATCCCCGTCTGTTTCATCGTCTCCACTCAGATCATCGAGTGCATCAAGAGCGAACGCACCCAGCTCTGCAATTTGGCCATGGACTACGTCGAGGAGATCGCCAAGCATGCCAAATCGGAGTTCGACCCTCTGGCCGAGTACTACCTGGCTAGCATCCTGAGAAACTGCGGACGTACCAACAAGATCGTCAGACTCAAGGCAGGCAACTGCTTGGCCTCGATCATGTCGAACGCTGGGCCCACCAGCTGGTTCGTCAAAATGCTGAACGAGAAGTCCCACGAGAACAAGGACATCCGCGTTCACGTGGCCAAAGCGCTTAGCGCCGTGCTCAAGGACGGCCACGACATCGCCCATTTCGTCGTCCCTATCGAAGAGGCCATCTCAGTCTCCATCGCCGACGCCTCCCCGGAGGTCCGAGAGTTCGGCATGCAGTCCTACCGGGAGTTCTTCCAAAGATTCCCCGACAGGGAGCAGTCGTTCCGTGGTAAATTGGACATCAGCACCCTGAAAACCCTGGAAAAACTCCAGGCCCGCCAGGCCTCCGCCGCCAACAAGAAGAGCCAGCGTCCAGGGATCGCCGAGCTGAAGCGTCAGATGAAAGCCAAGATGATGGCCAGTGCACCAGCCAGTGATGTGATAATCGTCGCTGATCAACCTGAATCTGCTCCCATTGAGCCAGTCGCTCAAGAACAACCGCAACAAGATCCCGAGAACAAACCCGAACCAGAAGTCGCCAACGTTGCTGATGTCTCCACTGCCCCTGTTGAGAGATCTGAGCCTAGACCCCCCTCCCCTCCGAAGGTTGCACCTCTTTGCAACAAAGTTCCCACCAATGGACCCAGAAGAGCACCTGTTCAGGTGAAGCGTGCAGTCAAGCCACAACCTCCCACAGCAAGACCCTTGGAGGTGAAGACCAATACTGCATTGTTGTCAAAGCAAACACCCAGCCTACGTAGAACCAACCTCACCATGACTGGTGGTGCCCAGCGAGTGTTGAAGCCGGTGGAGCCCCTGAAGAAGAAACAACTGATTGGCGATTTGAAGAAAGGATCGATTCCCGCCAAAGCACCCTTGCAATCACAAAACCGCACGGTCAGGAATCCAATGGTGAAGCCTGCCATCACCCAGCCTACGGCCAAGGTCAACAGCGGCATGCCCACCCCCAACTCCAAGCGTACCTTGAATATCAACAAAACCGAACTGCCCAAACGGTCCCTCTCCTCCCTCTCGGAACCCATCAACAATGACAACACCAAGCTGCCCAAGCCCACCCGGTTCAACGCGTCCAACTTTTCGAGACCAACCGCCTCGTCCAACGCCCGACTAGTTGCCACCACCAGCGAAACCCTCAAACGCAAGGAAACCATCGCCCGAGGCCTCTCGGTCAACGGGAAGCCAAGAAAAACCATCGGGACCACCGGACCCCTCAGGGTGCTACGCAGCAATTGATTTGTTGGGATGAACGGGACGAGTAATCGGATGGTGATTTTGTATAGTTTCCAATGTAATATAGTATCAAAATAAATTATTTCTTTAGTCGATTGAAATCATTCCCAATCCCGCTTGGACCAGCTTGGACCAATGAATCATCCTTTCGAACAGATCCCTTTCATCTAGCGTGCAGGGAGGATTTCCATCTTCGCTAGGTACCTTTCTTTCACGATGGAGACCGAGTTGACGCAACTGCACAATGTGCTCAACGGTCTGCCCACCATGTCAAAGGGGATTGTAGATAGCACTAGACATGAGAAGGTTTTCTCTTACATTCAAGGAAATATTACCAAGTACGGGGATGCGTTATATGAAGTGCTAGAAAAGTGGAACGTTGTCGATACACTATCCGTAAGTTTCCTCCCCCCTTCAGAGCCCGCTTGGGTGTTCCCTATGTTGCTTCGAGAGAACAAACCTGTATTGACCGAGTTGGAAACTAGCGTTGCTTCGAAGAAAACCAGGACTTTCGAGTGACCTCCATAGGTTTGAGGGTCATTGGGCAGCTGATTGACTCGTTGGTGGCCAATCGGGAGACGCTGTTGGAGAAACTGTTCGCGGACACGAGTGTGTTTACCCAGTTGTGGGAGAGGTTGATTGGGTCGGAGGTGGCTTTACTTCGTTTCGCCTCCATGGAATGCCTGAAGAGTCTGGTGAAAAGTAGACTCGGCGCTAGCTGGTGGGCTTTGCACTGTACTTGGGTTTGCGGAAGGGAATTTTGATTATTGATGGGCTTTTCTTTAGGTTGAACTCTTCGATCGAGTTCCCGGAGATCTTTAGCAACTTGTTATACGACTCAAGTAGCTACGTAAGTGGTTTCCACATATCTCGTGATAGGTCGTCATTGCTGAACTAGTGGTGCTTATTGTATAGGTTGTCTCCAGCAGCTGCGAGTTTTTCATTTACCTGGTCACCCTTCCGGACACACCGGGCTGGTCGGATGTTCACGAGGAGCTTCTAGGAAACCTTATCAGCTCCATGAAGCTACTTGCCAACTTGTCGGATATTACCAACCCCAATGGCTCGGTTCACAACCGCGTATGCGAGTTGGAATTGATCTGGTCGTTGGTCCACTCAAAGCACCCGCGTTCGTTGAAGTTACTGCACGATCATAAAATGGTAGACTCGATGCAACGCGCGATTAGCTACGACCATACTCATCTCCCTTTTTTCAATGCCTAGTTGATGAATATATACGCCCTGCACGGCGATGCAAACAGGGTGATTCAAACGAGGGCCAACGAGATCCTCAGCACCGTGTTCGAATGGGTGCCATATCCTTTGACATTGCTTGGACCCGCTGACACGTTCGAGCACACCACCAACCAGCAGCTTCAGTTACAACAGAGTAAGCATGTTCCCACTGGAATCCACATGAATCAACCGCTCATTTCTACGGACAGCCTTTGAATACAGCCTGGCGCACGTCGTGCTACCTTTGTTACTGTCGCCAGAAAGCTTCAAGCCACTAGCAGCCATCAGTGTTCTGGACTCGATGGGGAAGCTTGTTCCACGAGATGAAATTCACCGAAGGAAAATGGGCCAGAGCCTTATAGAAGTCCTGGTTTTCCTGCTTTCTTTGGCGTCGAATCAGACAGACGAGGTAGTGGTGGATTGTCTTACTGCCGACCAGCTGTTGGAGATCGAACAGAAGGTGGGGCTGCAGCCTAGTCGTTCTCCATCACATGCCTACTAACAGCGTTCATTGTCAGCTGCATGAGCAGTTCGCAAAGGGAGTTCGGGTAAATACCAATCGTAAGGCTATCGTCCTGAGAACACTGCTGGTTCTTCTCTCTGTCATCAAGAGCGAGCACAACACACTTCAGGTATGGTGGCAGTATGGTCATTTCGAACGAATCTACAATGACCGGGACATTTCTAGTCCGTAGACTTGATAGACCACTGTTTACATACATTGTCGAATTCAACATTCAACCAAGATCAGCGGATTCTGAAGAATGGACTGGCCCTGTTGCATCAACTGTTCGAGCATTTGGAGGAGCAGATCGATGATCAAAAGCTCACCAAGGTATGCCATATGCTCTAGACTGGCCATGTGAGCCAGTATACTGATGCTTCAGTCATCTCAGGTGTTGAATGAATTGCTGAGCATTCTGAATAACCCGGGATTGTCTTGTCATGGAGTGAGGCTGCTTCTGGATACATTCAAACATTTCTTGAATACCCCAGCCATCGGTCGGGCCGTGTTGAACGTGGGGATTGTGGTGTAGTGTTAGCACGAGTTTGGGGCCAGCGTTAACTCCGGATTTTCTTCACTAGAGCGTTGGCGAGAGGCTGTCTGACGTGCTGGAGAGTAAGTGCTATGACATGAACTGGGATGTGCGTGATACGGTGCTGGAATTCTTTGGAGAGCTGTTCAATGAGGTAGGCATGACGAGCAGCACCGGGTGATCCCCCTGAAACTAACGATCCGCGCAGAATTGCCAGCATGGAATTGAGTTGATCCTCTCGTTTAAGTTGTTGAAAATGGTCATGGAGAAAGTGGCGGATGCCGAGTCGTACGTTCGTGCCTCTGCCGTACAGACGCTTGGGGTACGTGGATCTGGTCTGGGCTTACTCTTTGCATCTCATCTGACGGGAATTTAGGCTGCAGTGAAGAACCAGAGCGGATGGTCCGATTTGCATTTGCATGATGGGATCCGCAATCTACTAGGGAAAATCCCCGACCTTCTGTGTGACACCGAAGCATTTGTCAGAAGGGCGGTTTTCGATCTGATCACGTGCTTGATCAGCTCAAGACAGTATACGCGACTGTTCTTCTCGAGTGAAGCGGGGGAAGAGCCAATCCTGAGGTGAGAAAGCTTGTGAATGTCCACCGACCATTCTCTTTAACCATCTCTCATAAGCCACGGGTTGCTGATGAGGCTACTCGACGATTGCGATTGGGAGGTTAGAGTCCGCGGAGTCAAATTCCTGTACGAGTTGTGGATGGTCAGCTGGAACGAACAAGAATACCGGAACAAACGCGAGTCCTCTGCAGCAGTCAACTGGTTCTTCAACGTGAAAGCTGACGAGTTGCTGCTAGCGACGGTTGGTTCGGGAGCGATTCATGGTGCTTTGTTCTGATGTACTGACCGGTATCCCTTCTAGATTGAGGATTCGTCTAGATTGGTTCGTGGGGAGAGCCTCTCGGCAATCCGCAAGATACTCAAGACCTCTGCGGGCACCGGTACCCTTCAGGGAGGGAAGAGAGATATTCAAGACACACAGGAGTTGGCGCACGACCAATTCTTGGAGAAGTTACGGAAGATCGACCTGGTCAGGTTGGAAGAATCCGTCGAGGTTGAGCATTTGTATAAAGAAGCCTTAGAGAATGACTCGGTCGATAATGAGACTATGATGGAGACCGACCAGCCAAACATCGGAAACAACATCCTGGAATGCTATTGATTCTTTAGGCAATAAAATCACCTTCTTGTTGTTGGCCAGCTAATCAGTTAAAATGAGTAATATAATCAGGAAATGCATGGAGATCGGTTAGGATTCTGACTGATTAGCCCACACGTCTAATGGCTCTTACCCGACCAGCCATTCACCTGGATCCAATCAATTTTTTGCTTCCATTGCTAATGCACGATTGAAAGTTTTCGTAGGAATTTTCATTGAAATTCGCTTTGTTAAAGAGAGGTTAACCTAAGCTGGTACGGTGTGAACCCTTATCTCTCGTTTCCACCACAGTTCTCTTTTCACCATGACTGATAGTAGTAAGGTATTTGGGCGAGATTGGTTCGGCTCAGGAGTGGGTTCTAAGTGTACTGATTTTCCTGCGTGTCTAGTCTCAGTGGTCACAGATCGTTCCCGATTCGGCCTCGGCTGGGGAGATATTGGCGATGGTGCAGATTTTCAACGACTGCTTTCGAGCAAGAACAGATGCTTGGAGTAAGAGGATGCTGATTGACCCCTTTGTTACCCCACGGAATCCATTAACGCGGTTTTTTGTAGACATCTTGCAAGGCTCCGAAGCAAAGTTTTCCTCCTTTTTTACACGCGTCCTTACGCTTGCCCTTCCAAAGCACAAGGGAGACGATATCGAGGTGCGCAAGGAGGCTTTGATCTTTCTCATAAACTGCTTTCAAAGTCTGGAGAATCCCACCATTAGAGCCGAATGCATGAGGTAGCCCTCCCTCAAAGTTAGTCTATCTCTCAAGGCCCATCTAATCACCAGCCAAACCCTACTTTGTAGAATCGCTTCGTTGTCGATCTGGAATTGCGTGGCTTCCCCTGTACGCCGTGAGGCGGAATTCAAATCGGTTCCTCAATTGAAGAAGTTCTGGAGACACCTGGAGAAGAAATTCAACGCCGCCGGTAAGAACTGATCGGAGCTAGCTTCTGCTCGGGTGACAACTAACACCATGTTTTGGCAAAGATGATGCCACAAAGGAGCGTCTCAGTTTCGATAGGAAGTGGCTTTCGAACCTTTTGGCCGGGTTCGTAGATATCTTAGACTCCATCCCCGAAGAAGGGGAAGGTAAGCATCACCAAGGGCACTCCTCCATTCCCCTCGAGACGACTAATCCTGCTTTCAAGTCTCTATCCACTCCGTATCATACTGCGAGCGTTTCCTTGAGTTCCTGATTGATTTAGAAGCACAACTCCCAACCCGAAGATATTTCAATACTCTTCTAGACGATCATAATATTGTGGTTTCGTGTACCCTTTCGGCATTAGCACATAGACCTGACTGGTACTTCATCCTCGATAACTTCCCTCCAAGTGATGTGTGTACTAACGCGTAAATGGCCCATGTAGCACCCGATTCCAACAGCTGTTGAATATGCTCAAATTCTACTCACGATTCGAGATTAACGATCAAACAGGTTCGGCCTTGACGGATAGCGAGATGACCGACTTGCATTCCAAAAGACTGCTGGAGCTTCAGGTGCGCTTTTCCCCAATCCCCCCAATCTCCATGAACCCCTGCCAACATGTTGTTTTTGTAGCGAGTTGCCTTCTCCTCGTTCCAAAGCCAGCTGAGCCCCCTGGCCCTGGCGAACATTGGTGCCATCGAGCGTAGAGTGGACCTTGAAAGGCACTTTGACAAACTCTCCGACGAAGAGTTGATTCGTCTGTGCCAGATTCTTGGGCTCCGCACCCAAAAGGTGAACAAGGACGGCGAGAACGTTTCGCGGAAATTCCTGATAGAGATCCTTGTTTCGCGATACGAAAAGAGAACGAGTCAGATAGACGCAGTGAATGCCATGCCACTCTATCCCGATGAAAATCTCCTCTTCGACGAGCATCTGGAACAGACGGAATCCTACACCGGAAATGAGGTGCTGCCCCTTCCCAAGCTGAACCTCCAATTTCTGACCATTCACGACTACCTGCTACGCAACTTCAATCTGTTTCGTCTCGAGTCCGCCTACGAGATCCGACAAGATATCGAGGATGCCGTCAAAAGACTGGCCCCCAAATTAATCTTCCCCGAGCGAACGACCGAATTCACTGGATGGGCCAGGATGGCTATTCCTATCGAGACATTCAGCATCGTGGATGTGGAAAAGCCTAATCTTGGGGAGAAGAAGCCGGCCAAGGTGGCGGCCGACGTGACGTTCAACATCAGTCGCTATACCCCCTCGATACGTGATGAATGGAGCTCTCTTCGTCAGCATGATATCCTGTTCCTGCTGACATTGCAGGCAACCAAGGAGTCCCACGCAAAGTACGAGGCCGGGAAGTCGTTCAAGCAGCACTTCGGATTGAAATATGTTCGTGGCTGTGAGGTCTCGGCCATTCTTGGCCAAGACGGCAAACCGGTCGATGAGTTCATGGACCCAGAGGCCAAGCAGGAATTCTTGGAGGCGAAGACGCGTACAATCCGTGTGATGCTGGACCCCAACCAGTACCAAGCAGACATCGACCGCTTCTCGGCCAAGAAGGGGAGGATGTTCACGAAACGTTCAACGTATTGTTACGCCGGAATCCCAAAGAAAACAACTTCAAGGGGATCTTGGAGACGGTGCGTGATCTTATGCAAAGCGAGCTGGTCGTGCCTGACTGGTTGCACGACATCTTCCTGGGATACGGAGACCCTAGCAGCGCCCACTATACCAACATGCCCAACACCCCCAAATCCATTGATTTCCGAGACACGTTCCTCGACTATGCCCATGTCAAAGAGTCGTTCCAGGACAAGGAGGTTGTTCCTGCGGAGAATTTCGTTGAGCCTGTGTCTCCACCACACGTGATTGAATTCCCGCAGGCTCCACCGAAAATCAAATCCGGCACCAAAAGAAAGGCGCCGAGGAGAGCCAGCAGGTGGACGGCGACCAGAACAAGCTTGTTGTTAGCACGTACACCCTTCCTAACATGGGCCCCTACCCTTCAACGTGCCGAATAAGAATCAGATTCGATTCACACCTTCTCAAGTGGA
>MCFE01000931.1:0-25389 GCA_002104905.1 Basidiobolus meristosporus CBS 931.73
CACAAAATCATCAGTTTCCTAGTTGGCTTGACAAGCTTTAAGGCGTGAATGCACAATTGAAGTCAACAAATAGGTGGATCTGAAAAGTCATCCAAAAATAGATAATGCCCCAGCGTAGGAAGATCCTAGGGAATGACTATGATAATTCTAAAAGAGTATCCTAGGAGCTTTTCAAGCCCCCTGAGTCAACTTCAACCGATGGATCATCGGTTGAGCAATCAATAGATAGCAATGCTGATATGCGCTATTTAATAACGGATCAACTCGCTCAGATCATGATGATCATGTGTCAGTAAATCGACCTCAGATGCTACACATGTCTTCGAGTCGGGGGACCCAATAGATCATTTCCAAATATCGATGTTCACCAGGGTATCCAGTATTACATGTAGATCACTGCGGGATCTAAGTCTCGACATGTGTCTGGATCTGGACATTGGCATTGGTCGAAACCCTTCTTTATGAGTCTGTAGGTAAGATCGATGAGAACGAGAAAGCTGCACAGAGACATCATTGGATATTTAGCGGCATACCGCAGTGTCCGTGTGGCTTGTTTACATCGCACCTTCAGGAACTTAATCTCCACATGCATCTCGGTCTGGACGTTAGCATTGGTGGAGACCCTCCTTTGTGAGGCTGCAGATATGTGCAATGGTGATACGAAGACTGCCGAGGGATTCCATTGGATACGTATCACCATACCGTGGTGAATTTGTAGCGTTGCTTACATTGACCCTGGATAGTGAAGGCACCCTTCGAAGGCTGGGATCGATTTCTTTCATGGACTAGTCGGCCACCCATTTCAGGGGGTAGATGGAGCATAAACCTCCTCTTGCGGATTTAGCTCCGGTGAATGAGATCATTCGAATAGCCTGAGCAAATTTAAGCCCTGTTAAATCACCGCCTCCTCACCGGCCAATCCGTGTGGGCCAATCGGGTGGCTTCTATCCAATCATCTTGCCTTTAGATCGGGTGAGCCGGTAAAGGATATCCAAATATTGATGAGCATTATGTGCAGATCGCTCCATGATCTTCACTTTCAAACGCGTCTCGATCTGGACGTTGGCATTGGTGGAGATTATCCTTTCTGAGGCCGCAGTTATATCAGAGTTGATGATGCGAAGACTACCTGTGGGGTTTCGTTGGATCCAGAGCTACGCGCCCCCGTGCTTACGTGGCTTGGCTACCGTAACTCGGGGTAGAAAATGAAAAATATTCATCACCAATCATCGTGATCCCAGGCCAGTTCGAACCTGACTGAGAGCAGGAAAAAGTATAAAGAGCCGGTCGTCGCTCCTGAACAAATTGTAAACACTCATCCATTCCAGAAATCCTTCTGCTGCGCTGAACTCACAGTCTCCGTCGACCCCGCTTCGTACTCAAGATATTCCGCTGGGAGAAGGTCTCTTCTAACCGAAGCAGCCGTCCGTCTTGCCGCGAAGGATCTCCCGATGCCGAGTCTATACGTGCTGTGAATAAAAGCTCTTCAGACCATTTATGCTTTCTTGATATGATTTATTATTACGAGAACGTTGGACGCGCTGCGCGCCATAATTTATAGAATACGCCCTTTGGAAAGGACTTTAATTTATATCGTATGGATGGCTGTTACTCGGTAGTCAAAGCGGTGGTTTGCCATTTTTCACCAATATAAGAAGATTAATAATCAGTTGCCGAATGCTCTCCATGATGACCTTGTCACTCCCTAGTCCAGTGCTTGAATACAGTACTACTAATGCAGTAAGCAACGGAAGTTATCCGGGTATTTGCTGGTTATGAGCAACAGCGACACAATTCTGTAGCGCGTATACTATAAGCAATATGGCGGTGTGCAGAGCGAACTTCTGGTTACGCATGACTCGTCATGAATTGGTGCTGTGCTACATGAATTCACAAGCCCGGTTCGAAGGTACGCTGCTGGTGGTACCTAACTTGCCTTTCTAGAACCTGATTGAGTATAAAATTAGGGTGGTGCAAGGGCGGTGGGATGATGATTCAAGTGTCGTCCTCACTCACATCGCCAACCAAACTTTGCCAGCCATGGGGTTTGGGGCCTGTTATTAGGTTGGGTTTTGACAAGGATCTATGGGGCGAATGAATGGGAACTCATCCATCCCAACCGAACAACGTAAGGCTCACTACTAACGAGGCCAAGGCTTCCGTGCAGCTACTGGCTGAGCACCAGGTTCTTGTATTGCGCGTAGCCACGCATGATTCAATGATGTGCATTGTGTATAGATGTCTGTACAAGCAATCCATTGTGAATCGTTGGTTGAGTTGTTTTCCAATGTGTATCATACAGTCCTGAATAAATGGCAAAAATAATAATCCTAGTTTGGTCAATATTGTGCACACCAGGAATCCGGGGACCAGTAACTTTGGCAGCCCAAGTCACTCTCGACACTCCCCATACAAAAGCAATTGTATTGCAAGTTTGCTGTTGAATACCCGCTTTAAGATTGATTAAAAATGAACAGGGACAAGGGTTGGTTCACTTTAGGCAAGTCATTTCTACTCATCGCATCAACAAACGAATAATTTGGCAGACTTGCCGTCTAGGGATCACAAGCGTTACACCTCTGTTGCCTTCTCCTTGCACTAAACAAATTTTCCGCATTCAGGAAACTTGGCAATTTCTTGATTGGCTTCGCGGTTTTATGGTGCGGATGCACTATTTAGCCTGACAATATGGTGATCGCATACGTTATACAAAAACAGACCGAATTCCAGGTGAATGCAGATCGTAGAGAGTGATTAGGATGTTTCGAAAACCAACGTTCCTTGGGCTTTCCAAGCCATCTGAGCCCATATCAACCCCAATTGAGCATCGGGGGATATATATAGTAAGGAAATATGATATGCGCATTTCATCGATGGATCGGCTCCCACGCATAATGAGATGGGATGCCTCGTCAAATCGGTCTTCGCATCGGAGCACCCGATAAATCATTTCCAAATATCGATGTTTACCAGGGTGTCCAGTAAGCATTCTGTGCAGATCGCTTCGGGATCCAAGTCTCGACATGTGTCTGACCTTCGTAGAGACCCTCCTCTATGAGGCTTTAGGTATGATCAATGATAACATGAAAGCTGCGAAGAGATTTCATTGGATATTGAGCGGCATACCGCAGTGTCTGTGTAGCGTTGTTTACATGGACCTGGGATAGCCAAATGCAAGGCGACCCTTCGATGACAGGGATCAACTTGAATCATGGATCAGTCAGTCACCCATCTCAGGGTGTGGATGAGGCGTTAACCTCTTATGGATCGATTTTCGGTGAATGAGATCCTTCGAATGACCTGGGGAAACTTAAACCCTGGTAGGTCCCGCCTACCACCGACACCGACATCCAATCAACTTGCCTTCACATGAGATGAACCGGTAGAGTATGTCCGCATATTGATGAGCATTATGCGCAGATCGCTCCGTGATCTGAATCTTTTTACGCGTCTCGATCTAGCCGTTGGCAGAGGTATACCAGTGTTGATGATGCAAGCCTACCCGAGGGACTTCATTGGATCCAGACCCCTACCGCAGTGACTACGAAGGGCTATCTACCACGACCCGGGACAGCCCGGGAAAAATATTCAGCGCTAGTCAGCGTAACCCTGAGTCGGGTTTGAAGCTGACTGTGAGCAGGAAAAGTATAAAGAGCCGGTCGTCGCTCCTGAACAAATTGTAAACACTCATCCATTCCAAAAATCCTTCTGCTGCGCTGAACTCACAGTCTCCGCCGACCCCGCTTCGTACTCCAGATATTCCGCTGGGCAAAGGTCCCTTCTCACCGAAGCAAGCCGTCCGTCTTGCCGCGAAGAATCTCCGATGCTGAGTCGATACGTGTTGTGAATAAATGTTCTTCAGATCATTCTTGTTTGCCTTATGTTTCTTGGAAGGAAATTGTATGACGATTGGTTGGCATTAATCGCTTAAGTGATTGACGCGCTTTCGTTGTGTATGCGTACATCAACTGAGTTTATGTTTGACAGCCGACGTCGTGTACTCATTGACAGTGTCCTTTGCTACATTGTAAATAGTGAATTTAAAAGCTTCTGTGTATTCACCAGTGCTCCTAGTACTCGCTGATGCAATGGTTTAAACAATTTGCATCAATTAATCACGGAGGTGTGTCTAACTAAGCGTCTGTATACGCTTGGTTCTTCATGAATTGAGTGTGTGCAAAATGAATTCACAAGCCTGGTTCGAAGGTACGCTCCTGGTGGTACCTAACTTGCCTTTCTAGAACCTGATTGAGTATAAAACCAGGGTGGTGCAAGGGCGGTGGGATGATGATTAAAGTGATTGTCCTCACTCACATCGCCAACCAACTGCCAGCCATGGGGTTGGTGTCCCGAAATATTCTGTCCTCGCATATTGGGTCCTTGACCAAAGCCGAATCTGATCGAATCAAACTATACTTCGTGAAAGCCTGGACTTGGGTTCCGCTTAATGGTGTGATCATTATATGCATCATCTCATACACAGGAAGCGGCGGAAATCTAAATTGGTTCGCAATATGGGGTTCGGGACCTGTTATTAGGTTGGGTCTTGACAAGGATCTATGGGGTGAATGAATGGGAGCTCATCCATCCCAACCGAACAACATAGAGGTTCACTACTAACGCGGCCAAGGCTCCCGTGCGGCTACTGGCTGAGCACCAGCGTTCTTGTATTGCGCGTAGCCATACGCATGATTCAATGATGTTCATTGTGTATAGATATCTGTACAAGCGATCCATTGTGAATATCGTATAGAGCATTGAGTCGTTTTCCAATGTGTATCATACCGTCCTAAATACAAGTGGCAAAAATCATGATCCAAGTGTAGTTGGGGTTGTCTTGGCTGGAATAAAGTCTTAGATAGTGGGGAAAGATTGAAGCCCCAAAGTATGTCCAGTATTACCCTCAAGCACTTGCATGCTGCAACCCCTGAATAGAGCTTTGGTATAATCCACAAAGTTTATCTTGACAATACTTGGCTTACACCTAAATTACTTGTACACCCTAATATTCTGAATGGCTTACTCCCAAACCATGGATCATTGACTTGGCGTTCAACTTGCGACCAATGAGCTGATTTGGTGAATTTGGATGGCACAGAAGTTGGCAAGATTTTTGGACTGGTCAAAAATTGGATGACTTCTTCTTGGGGCCTGTTTTGATCTACAGTTACCATCAGTTGCACAAAGCACTTCACTTATATCATCACAAATACCATGGGCGAGTTCAATGCAGTCAGAGGCAAATATGGTTCTTTTTTCCCAGTTCTTCACCTCACTTCCAATACCCCCCCCACATTGTGGCAATGACTGTTACTGTAGGACTTGGCACTTATACTATCCACAGGTTGGTGCAAAGCTGTTTGACAACTGCCAATAGCTCATGACAGGTAGATAGGAAGTCATGCTCAGAAAGGTACCAAAACTCATGTATCCAATATGTATTGCTCTACAATAATGAGAGATCCAATGCGCTGTAAATTGGTCACCTTGGTTAGGCACTGAAGGTGTGTAAGTAAGACCATATGAAAGTGTAAATCTTACTCTCACATCAGATAAATCATCAGTGAAGATCACCTCAACTACTTACCTTCCTAATTACCCCTGGCATCTTGGACACTCTTACAACAACTTTTAAGTCCCAAGCTGTCACTTGCTGGAATGGCTACTATTGTAAAATTTGTAATTCCACCTAAATATTCACCTAACCTAGTCACATAGATCATTACCTTCAAATGCTAGAGAATACTGACCAAATTCCTTGTCAGGGCTTGGAATATTTTTACCAAAATACCAAATACCCAGAACATGAAAATTCTCAAGGTTGTCCAAACAGGCCCAAGCTTTGCACAAATGCTCTTAGGACCTTCCTTAACTTATTCTACATGTTTATTATACCAAGACCATGTAAAAGTATAAATACTACTTGTACATTCAACAAATCATTAAGTAAAAACCACATAATCTACTTGTCCTCCCAAATCACTTCCAATATCTCCAAGACTCTTACAACAGGTAATGAGCCCCAAGCTGTCACTCTCTGCAATGTCTACCACTGCTATTAATGGAATTCTTTCCTCTCTTGAAAAGTTGGATGTACCTAACTACCAAGTGTGGAAGGTGAAGATGAAGATGCTGCTACAAGAAAGAGGCCTTTAGGATATTGTCATGGGAGAAGAATGCCCTTCTAAAAACGTGGTAGAGGAAGCTTTAAAGTACCAGAAGAAAGAGCAAAGTGCCTTTAACTGCATTTGCCTCAATGTTGAAGACAAATTGCCAATTCAATGCTCAAGAGCAAAAACAGCAAAGAATGCCTGGAAGGCACTCAAAGACACCTACCAGTCATGTTCAGCTGCTAAGAAAATGTATCTGAGACAGAAATTCTTTACTACAAAGATGCTGCCAGGAGAAGAAATGAAAAATCAAACTAACAGAATTTCCCCGCTGGTAGATAAGATGGAATCTGTGGGTGTACCAATTACTGATGAGGATGTGATAGTTACCTTCATGAATAGCCTGACAGACAAGTTTCAGGGCCTTGTATCAGCCCTAGAGTCCCGTACTGAAGATTTGACCTTAAATTACGTATATGGAAGGCTCCTGGATGAAGAATTAAGAAAATCAAGCACCAATAAGAAAGAGGAAGAAAATGCTTAATAAGCAATGATAACCAACAAAGGAGGTACCCAAGACCCTACAAAGGCAACAGCAACCTGTCTTGCAACTACTGCAAGAGGAAAGAACACACATCAGACCGGTGTCCCAAAAAGAGAGATAATCAGCAAAAGAAGCCTAAATATGGAAATGCTGCAATGACTGAAGATACACTATTCATATCTGCACTAAATACAACCACAAACAAGGATTCTCAGACGTGGTATATTGACTCTGGAGCATCTCAACACTTTAGGCACCAAAAAGAATGCTTACCCAATATCAAGATATTCCAATCAAGAAGGTTTTGATGGGTGACAATAAAACACATGATGAAGTGGGAGAAGGAACTATCCAAGTAAACCTTAGAAGCAGTGAGGGAAGCCATACACTGACCTTTAAAGAAGTACTCTATGTACCAGAAATAGCCAAGAACCTGCTATCTGTAAGCAAGGCCACTGCACAAGGACTCTGTTTCAGCTTTGACAATTCTGGATGCAGGATCACTGATCAAAATGGTGCACATATTGCTTTGGGTGTCTGAGATCAGAATCTATACAAGCTGACTTATATTCCATCATATCTGGAAGCCAATATAAGTAACTTGAATGAAGAAACACCATTGCTTTGGCACAGGAGATTTGGGCACATCAATTTTGATTATTTGCCCAAAATGATCAAAGAACAGCTAATTTCCGGAGTAAAAATTGATCCCCAGCTGATTTGGTGCACATCAAAGCCTGCATATATGGGAAACAAACCAGACAACTGTTCAAGAGTTCTGGGTTAATCAAAACTAAGAAAAAATTAGATCTAATTCACTCAGATCTGTGTGGACCTATGCAAGATTTATCCTTAGGTGGGATGAGGTATTTAATCACTGTAATTGATGATTATACAAGATACACATGGGTTTACTTCATGGAGAGAAAGGAAGAAGCTCTGTCTAAGTTCAGGGAGCACAAATTCATGGTGGAGAGAGAAACTGGTGAAAAAATTAAGAAAATATGCTCTGACAATGGTGGAGTATATACCTCAAAACTCTTCATCCACTACTACAAAGTTCATGGGATAAAGCAAGAGACCACCATACTTTACTCCCCACAGCAAAATAGAGTAGTAGGATCTTCAAACAGATCAATAGTTGATATGGCAAGATCTATGATCCATGAACAAAAATTATCCTATGATTTTTGGGCTGAATCAGTTGCCACGGCTGTGTACCTCAAGAATAGAAGTTATAACAGAGTACTTGGTGATTCTACTCCATTTGAAGCTTGCTATGGATACAGACCAAGTGCAGAACATCTAAGAATATATGGGTGTACAGCATATGCCAAGAAACTGCCTGGAAATCAGTCAAAATTTGAGCCAAAAGTGTAAAGTGCATATTTTTGGGCTACTGCAATGAAAGTAAAGCATACAGACTCTACAATACCAAAGCAAAGTAGCTAATCAAGTCCAGGGATGTGTTGTCCAATGAAAACTCACAATTTTCACAAAGAATGACATCAGATGATGACAAAAATCTGATCTCAAGTCCACCAATTGCCAGGATTGAATCAGAGCAAAAGAATGCAAATTCTTTCACTCCAGAGGACTCTACAACCATAGTTCAGCCTGAAGCAGTGCCCAGGAATACCCCAGAAGTGATCATGCCAGTATTAAATGCCAGGAGATTCAACTGGACAGGAAATAACCCATTTTACTATATCAATGAGGGTACAAACTTTGCCTATGCCTATTTAGTCCAAATTGATGAACCCCAGACTATAAAAGAGGCCCTAAATAGCCCGCAGACAAAGTTTTGGAGATCTGCAATGACTGAGGAATATCAGGCTCTGATGGAAAATCAAACTTGGGGCTTGGTCAAATTAGCAATCAATCAAAAATCAATTGGATGCAGATGGGTCTTCATGACAAAATACAAGGCCAATGGTACAGTTAAAAGATACAAAGCAAGACTTGTGGCCAAAGGATACTCTCAAACAAAAGGACTTGACTATACTGAGACCTTTGCACTGGTTGCCAAGTGTAATTCCATCAGACTAATATTGGCTATTGCAGCCAAATATATGTTTTTTATGTTGTAAAAATTTGTATTTCCACCTAAATATTCACCTAACTTGGTCACTTAGATCATCACCTTCAAATCCTCAAGAGTACTGACCAAAATTCCTTGTCGGGACTTACTTAAAATATACTCACCAAAACACCAGGTACCCAGAACATGAAAATTCTCAAAGTTGTCCAAACAGCCCCAAACTTTGCACACATGCTCTTGGGACCTTCCTTAACCTATTCTACATGTTTGTAATGCCAAGACCAGGTAAAAGTATAAATACTACTTTTACATTCAATATATCATCAAGTGAAAACTACACAATTTACTTGTCCTCCCAATCACTTCCAATATCTCTAAGACTCTTACAACAGGTTATGAGCCCCAAGCTGTCACTCTCTGCAATGTCTACTACTGCTAATACTGGAATTTTTCCCTCTGCTGAAAAGTTGGATGGATCTAACTACCAAGTGTGAAAGGTGAAGATGAAGATGCTACTACAAGAAAGAGGCCTTTGGGATATTGTCATAGGAGAAGAATGCCCTCCTAAAAGCGTGGGAGAGGAAGCCTTAAAGTACCAGAAGAAAGAACAAAGTGCCTTTAACTGCATTTGCCTTAATGTCAAGGACAAATTGCTGATTCAATGCTCAAGAGCAAAAATGGCAAAGAATGCCTGGAAGGCATTAGAAGACACCTACCAGTCATGTTCAGCTGCCAAGAAGATGTATCTGAGACAAAAATTCTTTACTACAAAGATGCTGCCAGGAGAAGAAATGAAAAATCTAATTAACAGATTTACCCTGCTGGTAGATGAGATGGAATCTGTGGGCGCACCAACTACTGATGAGGATGTGATAGTTACCATCCTGAATAGCCTGACAGACAAGTTTTAGGGCCTTGTATCAGCCCTAGAGTCCAGAACTGAAGATTTGACCTTAAATTACGTATATGGAAGGCTCCTGAATGAAGAATTAAGAAAATCAAGTGCTAATAAGAAGGAAGAAGAAAATGCTTTAATAAGCAATGCTAACCCACAAAGGAGGTACCCAAGACCCTACAAAGGCAACAGCAACCTGTTTTGTAACTACTGCAAAAGGAAAGGACACACATCAGACCGGTTTCTCACAAAGAAAGATAATCAGCAAAAGAAGTCTGAATATGGAAATGCTGCAACAACTGAAGATAGACTATTCATATCTGCACTAAATATGACCACAAACAAGGATTCTCAAACGTGGTATATTGACTCTGGAGCATCTCAACACTTTACACAACAAAAAGAACTTTTTACCCAATATTAAGAAATTCCAATAAAGAAGGTTTTCATGGGCAACAATAGAACACTTGATGCAGTGGGAGAAGGAATCATCCAAGTAAACCTTAGAAGCAGTGAAGGAAGCCATACACTGACCTTTAAAGAAGTACTCTATGTACCAGAAATAGCCAAGAACCTACCCTCTGTAAGCAAGGCCACAGCAGAAGGACTCAGTTTCAGTTTTGGCAATTCTGGATGCAGGATCACTGATCAAAATGGTGCCCCTATTGCTTTGGGCATCAGAGATCAGAATCTATACAAGCTGACTTATATTCCATCATATCTGGAAGCCAATATAAGTAACTTAAATGAAGAAACACCAATGCTTTGGCACCAGAGATTTCAACACATCAATTTTGATTATTTGCAAAAAATGATCAAAGATCAGCTAATTTCTGGAGTGAAAATTGATCCCCCAGCTAATTTGGAGCACTGTGAAGCCTGCATATATGGGAAACAAAGCAGACAACCATTCAAGAGTTCTGGGTTAATCAAAACTAAGAAAAAATCAGATCTAATTCACTCAGATCTGTGTGGACCTATGCAAGATCTATCCTTAGGTGGGATGAAGTGTTTAATCACTTTTATTGATGATTATGCAAGATACACATGGGTCTACTTCATGGCAAGAAAGGAAGAAGCTCTGTCTAAGTTCAGGGAGTTTAAAGCCATGGCGGAGAGAGAAACTGGTGAAAAAATCAAGAAAATACACTCTGACAATGGTAGAGAATATACCTCAAAACTCTTCATCCACTTCTGCAAAATTCATGGGATAAAGCAAGAGACTACCATACCATACTCCCCACAGCAAAATGGAGTAGCAGAATCTTCAAACAGAATAATAATTGATATGACAAGATCTATGATCCATGATCAAGTATTATCCTATGATTTTTGGGCTAAATCAGTTGCCACAGCTGTGTACCTCAAGAATAGAAGTTATAACAGAGTACTTGGTGATTCTACTCCATTTGAAGCTTGCTATGGATACAGACCAAGTGCAGAACATCTAAGAATATTTGGGTGTAGAGCATATGCCAAGAAACTGCCTGGAAATCAGTCAAAATTTGAGCCAAAAGTGTAAAGTGCATATTTTTGGGCTACTGCAATGAAAGTAAAGCATACAGACTCTACAATACCAAAGCAAAGAAGCTAATCAAGTCCAGGGATGTGTTGTCTGATGAAAACTCAAAATTTTCACAAAAAATGACATCAGATGATGACAAAAATCTGATCTCAAGTCCACCAATTGCCAGGATTGAATTGGAGCAAAAGAATGCAAGTTCTTTCACTCCAGAGGACTCTACAACCATAGTTCAGCCTGAAGCAGTGCCCAGGAATACCCCAGAAGTGATCATGCCAGTATTAAATGCCAGGATATTCAACTGGACAGGAAATAACCCATTTTCCTATATCAATGAGGGTACAAACTTTGCCTATGCCTATTTAGTCCAAATTGATGAGCCCCAGACTGTAAAAGAGGCCCTAAATAGCCCGCAGACAAAGTTTTGGAGATCTGCAATGACTGAGGAATATCAGGCCCTGATGGAAAATCAAACTTGGGACTTAGTCAAATAACTAATCCACTAAAAATCAATTGGATGCAGATGGGTCTTCAAGACAAAATACAAGGCTGATGGTACAATTGAAAGATACAAAGCAAGACTTGTGGCCAAAGGATACTCTCAAACAAAAGGACTTGACTATACTGAGACCTTTGCACTGGTTGCCAAGTGTAATTCCATCAGACTAATATTGGCTATTGCAGCCAAATAAAAGTTTTTTATTCATTAAGTAGATGTAAAAGCTTCATTTTTGACTGGAGAATTTGATGAGGACATGTATATGGACCAGCCTGATGGGATTGCTGACCAGGATAACTCCCATTTGGTCTGCAAGCTCAAAAAATCTCTATATAGATCCAAACAACCACCAAGAGTCTGGAACTGCAAGATATCTGCGCCACTGCAAGATCTTAGCTTTGTATCATGCGCATTGCTTGTGCAATTGCCCAAAAACTTTGATCCTTCAGAAATTTCATATATATGACTTCTCCAGCTGAAAAATATAAGAGAGCCTTGCTTTCCAGAATCTCCACACTACAATTACAAGTTTAAAGGTTATAAGACTTCCCCTATATCACTTGCACTGTTGAGTATTCTGACTTTGATTGGTATTACATCAGCAAAAAGACTGCAAAGCTCACAAGAATCCAATATAAGTTCTACAAGAAACTACCACTTTTCTGTTGGAAAAGTCCCCTCTCAGAAACCCCTTTACTCTAATGACACCCCTTTAGACATCCCTTTAGGTCTAGAGATCCCTTTAGAGACTTCTACAACACACCCCTTTAGGTTAAAGGGGAGTACGTAATTTCCATAATAGGAAATATCTTCTCAGAAAGGAAAGTGACTTCCAAATAAGGAAAAGTCACTATAAAAGTAAAAAAGCCCATTTGCCAACAGAAGGTCAGAACACTGCTGTAGAAGTGAGAAACACTGCCTATAATGTATCATGATCCTAAGATTGAGGATATTGGTGAAAGTTATATCTTTTATAGGTATATCAAACTCCCTCAAGACTTTTTCAGTATTAGCATACTGGAAGTTGTTGTATAATGTTGATTAGCCTCTACATTGCAGTATAAGCCCCAAACTAATCATAATACAACACAACAGAATTCAAGAAAGCAACCAACCATAGCACTTTCTAACACAGAAGCAGAGTATATAGTAGCCTCTGAAGCTACACAATAAGCAATGTGGTCAAGAAAGATTTTTGCACATTTAGGCCTATGTCAAAAAACACCTATTACTTTATTTCACAATAAACAAGGATGTATACAATTAGATAGTAATCAGATATCAATATTTTATCTTCAGTTGTTGAAGTATTTCCATTTACAGGCTTTTTCTGCTGTCTATCTTTCTTTTTCAAGCACTGGTCTGATGTGTGTCCATGCCTTTTGCAAAACTGGTTGGTATTGCTTTTAAAAGGTCTTGGGTTTCTTCTTTGTTGGTGATCATTGCTGATTAAAGCATTTTTTCTTCCTTCTTATTGGCACTTGATTTTTTTAATTCTTCATCCAGGAGCCTCCCATATACATAATTTAAGGTCATATATTCAGCTCTGAGCACTAAGGCTGATACAAGGCCCTGAAATTTGTCTTTCAGGCTATTCAGGATGGTTACTATCACATCCTCATTAGTAATTTGTATGCCCAAAGATTCCATGTCATCCACCAGCAGGGTAATTCTGTTAATTAGATTTTTCATTTCTCCTCCTGGCAGCATCTTTGTAGTAAAAACTTTTGTGTCAGATACATTCTCTTAGCAGCTATACATGACTGATAGGCATCTTCTAATGCCTTCCAGGCATTTTTTACCATTTTTGCTCTAGAGCATTGAATTAGCAATTTGTCTCTGACATTATTCCAAATGCAGTTAAAGGCACTTGGTCCTTTCTTCTGGTACTTTAGAGCTTCCCCTCTCACATTTTTAGGAGGGCACTCTTCTCCCATGACTATATCCCAAAGGTCTCTATCATGTAGTAGCATCTTTATCATCACCTTTCACACTTAGTAATTAGATTCATCCAGCTTTTGAACAGAGGGAGAAATTCCAGTAATAGCAGTAGTAGACACTGCAGCAAATGACAGTTTAGAGCTCATAATGTATCACAAGAGACTTGGAGAAATTAGAAGTGATTTGGAGAATAATAAAAAATATGGTTTCACTTAATGATTTATTGAATGTAATAGTAGCGTTTATACTATGCATGGTCTTGGCATAAGAGACACTAAGAATAGGTTTAGGAAGGTCCCAAGAGCTCATGTGCAACATTTGGGGCTGTTTGGACAACTTAGAATATATCACCAGAATATCATATTCCCTGAGCATGAAAATTCTTTCGGTAAATCCCAACCAGGAGTTTGGTCAGTATACAATAGGATCTGAAGGTAAAGATCTAATGACTAAGCTAGGTAAGTATTTTGGTGAAGTTACAAATTATTACAGTAAGAGTATCCCATAAAAACTGGTTTGGAAGTATCATAGATGTACCTTAGGCAGATATCAGCAGCTCCAGTTAGGTATCTGAAAATCTGCTTAACTGCTGCAATATGATCAGATCCATTGTTCTGATTGAGCTGGCTAATAACTCCCACTGATTATGAGATATCTGGACATGTTCCAAGCCTGATACACAAAAGACTACCAATCATTGGGTGATTATGAAAGTCAGGGCTTGCAAATGGCCCTAAGCTCACTTGACTTGGTTGAGTTTTGGCCAAGCTAAGGTCTGTCTACATTGGGGTAGCCACTAGTTTACAGTCATCCATATGCTACTTCATTAGTATATCTTAAATATACTTGGATTTTCTTAGGGTAATAGTCTGGGTACTTCTGTCAATGGAGAACTTTACTCCCAAGTAGTAACTGAACTCTCCTATATTGAACATCTTGAACTCCTTAGATAGGCTGGATCTAGTCTCTTCCATTGTTTCAAGGTTACTGGAGGCTCTAAGCAATCATCCACATATAGAGCTAATAGAACTGGATTTGCTCCATGCACCTGTAGTATTTACTATAGTCAGCATCACTCCTTTGGAAATACAAAGATTCCAAATAAGAGTCTATTGTGCAATTCCAGACTCTTGGTGGTTGTTTGGATCCATATACAGATTATTTAAGCTTGCAGACCAAATGGGGGTTATCCTGGTCAATACACCTGTCAGGCTGGCTCAGGTATATGTCCTCATCAAGTTCTCCATTTAAAAGTGCTGCTTTTACATCTGTGTGATGAATACAAGCTAATATTTGGCTGCAATTGCTAATATTAATCCAATGGAATATACTTGGCTGACAATGCAAAGATCCCAGTATAGTAAGTCCTATTGTTTGAGAATATCCTTTGGTCACAGTTCTTGCTTTGTATCTTTCAGTTGAGCCATCAGCTTTGTATTTTGTCATGAAGACCTATCTGCATCCAATTGAATTTTGATTGATTGCTAATTTGACTAAGCCCCAAGTTTGATTTTATATCTGGACCAGATCCTTTTCAATTATTGTAGATCTCCAAAACCTTGTATAAGGGCTGTTTAGAGCCTCTTTTACAGTCTAGGGCTCATCATTATGGACTGAATAGGCAAAGGCAAAGTTATTGCCCTCAATGATATAGTAATTTGGGGTATTTCTGGTCCACTTGGATCTTCTGACTTAGAATTCTGCAATGATAACTTTTGGGATATTCCTAGGCACTAGGTCAGGCTAAGCCATAGTTAAAGAGGCCATGGCAGTCAAAAAATTTTCATTGTTATGCTGCAATTCAATCCTGACTATTGGTGTGCATGAGATCAAGTTGTGTGTTACTATCTGAAGAAATATTTGTTGGAATTTTGAATTTTCATCAGACAACACATCCCTGAGCTTGATCAGCTACTTTGCTTTTGTAAAGTAGAGTCTGTATGCATCACTCCCATTGAAATAGCACAATAATATTCATTGTACACTTCCTGGCTCAAATTTTGACTGATTTCTGGGCAGCGTCCTGGTATAGGCTGTAAGCCCAAATTGTTGTATGTTCTGCACCTAGTCTATACCCATATCATGCCTCTCATAGAGTAAAATCACAAAGTATCCTGTTATAAATCCTATTTCAAAGGTACACAGCTGTAGTAATTGATTCAACCAAAAACCACAGGATATTTTTTGATCATGGATCTTAGAGCTTGCCACATCAATTTTTGATCTGTTTGCACATTCTGCCACTCCATTTTGCTATGGGGAGTATGGTACAGTAGTGTCTTGCTTTATCCCATGAATGTTGCAGAAATGGATAAAGAGTAATGAAGTATACTCTCTACCATTGTCAGAGCCTATTTTCTTGATTTTTTGACCAGCATCCTCCGCACCATTGATTTAAGCTCCCTGAACTTAGATAGAGGCTCTTCCTTTCTCTCTATGAAGTAGACCTACATCTGTCTTATATAAACATTGGTGCGTAATGTGTTGAGATAACTTTTGTCAATGTGCCTCATCAGAAAATCCTTGTTTGTGGTCATATTTAGTGCAGATGTGGATAGTCTGTCTTCAGTTATTGCAGCATTTCCATTTTCAGGCTGCTTTTGCTGATTATCTCTGTTCTTGAAGCACCAGCTTAGTGTGTGTCTTTTCCTTTTGCAGTAGCTGCAAAACAGGTTGCAGTTGCCTTGAAAGGGTCCTGAGTATCTCCTTTGTGGGTTGTATTCCATACCAAAGCATCTACCTCTTTGCTCTTATTGACCATGGACTTTCTTAATTTTTTGTCCAGGAGCCTTCCAAATATTTAATTTAAGGTCAAATCTTCAGTTCTGGATTCTAGGGCTGATACAAGGCCTTGAAACCTATCTTTCAGGCTATTTAGGATGGTAACTGTGACATCCTCATTAGTTGTTGGTAAGATTCTATTATATCCAGTGGCAGGGTAATTATTTTTATCAGAGTTTTCATTTCCAAGTGAGAAGGCGCAGGAAGATTTGGACAGAATAAACACAAGTCTTTATTATCTCTCTACCTTTGACTGGAAGCTATTCTGAACCAAGTTGTACCAACTTGACCTAAAAGCTCTCCTACTCACCAAGTACAGTTAGTAATAACCCACATATTTGGTGCTGTCTCTGCAGAAATAAGCACATTAAGGTAATTACTACTACAATCAGACTAAAAATGTTCAAGGGAAAGAGAGAAAGCCCCTGAGTGGTTGGATAAGCTTGAGAGAGTGGCAGCTGATGCAGGATGGGTCAGCAATAAGAAAGTAAGGGAGTTTGCAAGACATATGGAGGGTCAGCATGGCAATGGCATTATGGGTTGGAGGATGCAGTTAAAGACAACTGGGATGCACTAGAAGAAACCTACAAGTCATGCTTTCTATATGCTGAAGGATACCATTACAGAGCCCTTCTACTGTCTTCACAAAAGAAAAGCAGTGAGAGCTATGAAGCCTACACTGAACTGTTTCTCCGACAAGTTTGATGTCAACCAAAGGACAAAATTGCCAAACAACAGCTCATGAGGTATTACATCATGGGCATAGACAACAAAATAAGATGTAGGGCAACTGAAGTACAACAGGGATGTGAAACTTTGCAAGAGTTGATCAAACAAGTACAAGGGGTCCTCTTGCTATGGGGGCTACCCTATAGTGATACAAATGATTGAAGGACAGGGAACCCCTTTGAGAAGGGAAATATTGCCTTCCCAAAAGACTGTGAGTTGTAGGAATTATGGCAAAAGGTCCAAGAACTCTTGATCAACAATGTCTAAGAAGTCCCCAAAGAAGGTGATAAACTCTGGGAAGCTGTTATAGATCTAAAGGCCCAGGTACAAGCCCTGACCTAACAGATGGAACAACTGCAATAACGGTACCTGTGCTAAATATGTGGCAAAGTAGGCCACCAAGCCCACAATGTGAAAAACGGAATGGACAAGAACCTGTACCAGACACAAAAGAGAAGAAGGCAGCAAAGACAGAGTTCCTTGCCAGGAGGCCAACAGGACTCAGCCAATCTAAGCCCTCCAGTCAGAACAGTTGAAGTGCAGAAGAAGAAGCATTGACATGATGCTTCAAGAGAGGAGGCAAAGGAACCAGTGTGGTGGTGTATACGTCCAAGGGAGAGATATGTCCAACACTTCTCAAGTGTCTTGTGTGTGGGGTGATCACTGGGTGCAATAACCTCTGGCAAAAGCTTGCTAGGAATACTTGGGTTCTGTCTCTAGTCTAATGTGAAGGGGAATAAAGCCACAAGCTTGTCAAGGGAAAACTATTGAGCTACAATCCCCAACTTGGTTGGCATCTTAACAAAAGTATGTGCTGGGTTCAGTGTCCTTTGAGATGACAATGTACTAAAGCTTCCAAAGTCAAAACAACTGTAAACTCCACCAGCAGGGACTTGATAAGAATGCAGCTGTGGTCAATAGTTACAAAGACAGAAAAGTATCTTTGCCTGTACAAGAACAAACTTGGGAAAGAATCAAATATAACAAAAGGTACCTACTCTGAGTATTCCTCACAAGTAGTGCCTCCAAGGTCAGTTGGCTGTCAGCACGGTTTCCTGGGAGTGTCCTATGGTCTGGGGTTGGAAGTTCAGGTAGCAGCAGGTAGCAGTGATCACACTAATCAACAAGTTGGTACATTGATAAAAGAGATGATGATTTATTGTTGAGGGATAGCCTCACTTATATACTTTTTGTACTGGCTAAGTGATTACTAATCATGGTGTTCCAGAAGGTTCCGGATATCAATAGAAATCTTCATGACATCAGAATGATCTAAGAATGTTCTAAGTAGGTGCCAGAAGGTTCTAAGAGGCACAGCACATCCAACCAATCAGGAATCAGTATTCTGAAACCTGTGTAACATAGGGATACCATATATGGTATGGAAATGGTAGGTATGGTGACACAGGTTGATCATGTGTCACAGGTACTGGCGTGAGTACTTGCCTAATATAGAAGCACTTATAGCTAGTAATCTACATAAAGTGAGGGGTAACTTATGCAATAAGGTAAGCAGGTGTGATAGTCAACCGGCTTATGGGATAGTACTGATTGGGTAAGACAAATGGGATAAAACTAAAATAAATGTAGTAGAGATATAGGGAAGTAGAAAATGAGGGAATGAGCACATCTGTCAGTGGGTGTCACTGTCACCCCATTACACTGGTGGTAGAGGTTCCATCAGCAGGAAAGAATGCAGAATTAGGTGAAGAGGTATGGAATGAGCCTTGGGAAGAAGTGTTGAAGCAAACAAAGAATGCTAGTACATCTTCCCATAGCCTATTCCCCATAATGAAGGTACTAGAGCAAACCAAGGGAACCCTAACAATAACCAACTTACTGGTACTTGCCCTGGCTCTAGTCAAGGAACTGATAGAGGGATTGAAGGAGATAACAACCCTTCATATCAACCAGACAGTCCTACAAAAGCCAAATAAAGGTACATATGTAAAGGTATGTATAGAGAATATGGAGATTCTTGCCCTTATTGACACAGGATCCTCTACATTGGTCATATCAGAGTCATTAGCAAAATGTCTAAGTTAGATATAGTCCCCAACAACACCATTGAGATATGGCTAGCAAATGACCAACTGGACACAACAGTAGGAGTAGTGCCTAATTGCCCCATCCAGCTAGGCAACTTGATTATACACCAAAATGTTGTGTTCCTACCGGTTGCATCCAACAACTTACTTATTGCAAGAGTTGGTTAATCCAACATAAGATGGATATACTCTACAGTGCATCTGAACTCAGGTGGGATACCAAGAGTATTCCACTGATTCATATTGCCAATGAGAGCAAGGCACATAGCAACAGTGTGACAATTGAATAGGCAAAATCATTGCAGTCTCCAATCATCACACAAAAGGTGATAAAAATACCACCAGCCAGTGAGACAGTGATCTCATTAGAGACACCAATAGCTTATTTAACAAGCAGAAGAATGATAACTGCAATGAAGGCATCCAAACAGCTGGAAGGAATCTTAAACCCTAAAGTATGGATACCGCCAAAATTTGAAATGCAAAGTCTGAAGTGCTAGTGGTCAGCAACAGGTAACATACAATGATATTGCCTAGGGGAGTACCATTGTTAAACCTAGAGGAAGTGGATGGAAACAACCAAGGACCACCTACAAACAAGGAACCAGAAGAAGAACTCCCCAAACTAGATGTGGACCCCGGTCTGATGCCTGCATTACAAGACAAATTCCTAGAAGGAGTATGCCCGCTTGCCCAAGTATTCTCTAAGAACCAAGTAATTGGTCATATACCTGGAGTATATCAAGTTCTTGGCAGATGAGATATACCCATCTACTTCACTCCTAAAAGCCATTCAAGATACACCTGCACCAAAGGATATCAATGCAGTGTTGGGATTCCTAGGGTTAGCAGGCTACTATTGCCACTTTGTCAAAAACTTTGCAACAATAGCAGCCCCCCTATACAAATTGATGCAAAAAGGCCAGTGTTTTGTGTGGTTGGAGCCTCAAAAGAGAGCATTTGATCAGCTGAAACATTCCCTGATGTCAGCACCAGTATTACATTTTATGCAAGATTTCTTATTAACTGTGATGGAAGTCTCACCAGCAAAGGTGCTGTACTGGAACAATATCACCAACCTGGCAAATTCCACCCAATCAGTCATGTGAGCTGTTTGCTAAACAAACACAAACATCACTACCCTGTTACCAAGGTATAATGTCTGGCTGTTGTTTATTCAATTAAGCAATTCCACACATACATACATGGTTGCAAACTCACTATAGTAACAGACACAGCTCCCTGGTCTGGCTGATGAAAACTAAAGACTTTACTGGTCAACTAGCACATTGGGCCCTCCAACCACATGAATACAACTTCAAAATAATTCATTGCGCTGTGGTGGTGTATAAGTCCAAGGGAGAGATATGTCCAACACTTCTCAAGTGTTTTGTGTGTGGGGTGTTCACTGGGTGCGATAACCTCTGGCAAAAGCTTGCTAGGAATACTTGGGTTCTGTCTCTAGTCTAATGTGAAGGGGAATAAAGCCACAAGCTTGTCAAAGGAAAACTATTGAGCTACAATCCCCAACTTAGTTGGCGTCTTAACAAAAGTATGTGCTGGGTTCAGCGTCCTTTGAGATGACAATGTACTAAAGCTTCCAAAGTCAAAACAACTGTAAACTCCACCAGCAGGGACTTGATAAGAATGCAGCTGTGGTCAATAGTTACAAAGACAGAAAAGTATCTTTGCCTGTACAAGAACAAACTTGGGAAAGAATCAAATATAATAAAAGATACCTACTCTGAGTATTCCTCACAAGTAGTGCCTCCAAGGTCAGTTGGCTGTCAGCACGGTTTCCTGAAGGTGTCCTGTGGTCTGGGGTTGGAAGTTCAGGTAGCAGCAGGTAGCAGTGATCACACTAATCAACAAGTCGGTATATTGATAAAAGGGATGATGATTTATTGTTGAGGGATAGCCTCCCTTATATACTTTTCTTACTGGCTAAGTGATTACTAATCATGGTGTTCCAGAAGGTTCCGGATATCAATAGAAATCTTCATGACATCAGAATGACCTAAGAATGTTCTAAGTAGGTGCCGGAAGGTTCTAAGAGGCACAGCACATCCAACCAATCAGGAATCAGTATTCTGAAACCTGTGTAACATGGGGATACCATATATGGTATGGAAATGGTAGGGATGGTGACACGGGTTGATCATATGTCACAGGTACTGGCGCGGGTACTTGCCTAATATAGAAGCACTTATAGCTAGTAATCTTACATAAAGTGAGGGGTAACTTATGCAATAAGGTAAGCAGGTGTGATAGTCAACCGGCTTATTGGATAGTACTGATTGGGTAAGACAAATGGGATAATACTAAAATAAGTGTAGTAGAGATATAGGGAAGTAGAAAATAAGGGAATGAGCACATCTGTCAGTGGGTGTCACTGTCACCCCACTACATCCACCCCCCTCTAAGCTTTGAACTTGGGTCAAAGCAAACTAATCTTGATGTGCAAAATTCCTATGCTTGAATAACTTAAGTTGGTTTCCAGCAACTGGTGCTCTCAACTGGGTGTTGTCAAGCTCAGATATGTAATAGACTTGTTCCATTGTACCGTGCCAGGGCGCGCGGCGCGATCCGCGGTTGCAAAGAACGATCGGGTGCGATATTATAGCTACCAGAAGGCAGGATTGTTCTTGGACAATTTTGCACCATGCGGGACGATCTCGCACACTATGGCACAATCTGACACAATGAGGTTGGCGCGGATGATTGCGCCAACTTGTAATGCTTGCATCACGTGGGCGATTGGATACCGCTAAAATGGCAGGTAAAATCCGGTATTTGGATATGTTTCTTTAATGTAAATGGAAATAAATGTGTATCACACTATAAACTACACTGATACTTACCATTTTGGTTACCCTCACTCCAATTGGACGGTATCTCAGTGGTTAATTGGTCCAAAAGTATCCTGAAGCTGGCAGCCCCCAATTGGCTCATTGACTACTGAAAAAGCTACCTGATTTGCCATCAAATATCCCATTTTGCCCATTGAGCAAGTAAATCCCTGATCCTAGTGATTGGGCAAGGTGTCATAGCTAGCACGCAAGCAATCGTGTAGGTGCAAAACAGATCCAATAGCTGCACTGGTATTACAGATGACGTATATATATGCAGGGTGTTTATTTATAGGGGTTCTGTCTCAAATGTGAGATGACCTTGATATTACTTATATCAAAAATTTGATGATCACTGATTTGCGATGGCTTGATTTGGATCGCAAAAAAAAAGGATTGTCGGGATCATTACAAATGTGAGCGATTCAAAGCTATTGCATCATCTTCTCCTGGGTTTTTTTCTCACAGGGATTACTACTGAAGCATTTGGTAGTGACTCACTTTGCACACCTATACTACTTCCTGGCTGACTATCATCTTGGCTACTTGTGTATTTGTAGTCAGTATTTTGCCTCCTAGTTGATGAGTGCAATGCTGCAGCTTGGCCGCGCTGAATTGCTCCAACTGAACCAACTGTACCAACTGAACTGGCCTGTAGTGCCACGCGCTGACGCGTTCTTTTACTTGCCAAGGGCTCTGGTGGTTGAGTCACTTCATGTTGGTCATCATCAGTCAGTTCACCAGAAGTAACTCGCTGATGGTCAGGCAAAATGGCAGGCGCAGGCACGCCTTGACGCGTTGAGATGGCCCTTGGCTGAGTTTGATGTGATGCCGCATGTTGACGCGACTCAGTCCGCTCCAATGGACTTGTGTCTAAATGAGCAGTTTGGCGAGTTCTGGTAGTTTGCTCTGAAGCGCGCGCGTTGACTTGACGCGGGGCGTTCTGGTAAAGGGTGTTGGCGTGGTCTGGACTGACGTGCGCTGGCGCGCTGTGGTTGCAAGAGATGGTAGAGAATCCAGCGAGGCGTGCTGGCGCGATCTGGACGATGTTGCTTGCGGTCTGTATTCTTTCTCCTGAAGCTCACCATCTGATTCCTCAAGGTATTCACTTACCCTCTATCTGATACTTTGGAGCTGTTGCCTGGATGAGTCCTGTGTATATTGCTCTTGGAAGCCACTTAGCTCTACTAATATATCACGTAGTACATTAGTCATTTGAGGCAAAAACTCATTCAAAATCTCTTTGGTTCCCAAAGTTGAGGCACAAACAGACGCATCCGGCCCGTACTGTGCAAATTGTGCGCAAAATCGTTCCCGCGCGGCTTCCTTGTCAGATCCCCTCACTCTCAGCTCATTCTTGATTTCAATACTTGTCTTGTTATATATCTTTTTACATACATCAGCTGGCATCTTGATGTAGAACTCATGCCACAGCTTTCTACTCAAATTCTTCCATCTTTGTCGACTCTCTGAGGTATCTAGTTCTGCTAGATTAATCAGTAGTGCCCAAATATCTGTATGAAGGCTCATTATAGACACTTGGGCTATACTAAAATCATTTGGCAAGAACTCAAACGGATCCGACATTGACTTTTCCGGTCCAGACCCCGCTTGTGAGCTGGGGGATGGGTTTTGTCTGGGTTGTACTAAAGATGAGTTGAGGCTTGGTATGGGGACCATAGCAACGGATTTGGATACTTATACAGCAGTATATTGGCATCAACCTGGTCTTATATGAAATATATATGAAAACTAAAGTGATTGTTGAATTTTCCATATATTATGCATGATGCATCTTGGATCACGTTGACACGGATCAGATCACATCAATCGCAGATTTCCTATTTGATTATAGACCTATGATTAAAGCATCAATAAAAGTACCAGGGCATTGTTTGCGGATGATTTTTGTGATATAATGATGGGATACATGGCAATTGATGGAGATTTAACCATAATGTGTTAAAAATCAGATAAATAACGCAGATCGCGCCAAATTGATTCAAACCGCCTCCATACAATCATCCATCAATTTTAATATGACTTACTCATCTGAATGGTCTTTTCTCATCAATCCCATCACTACCACTGGATTTCCTTTTGACACACTGGAGGAGATCTATTCCAAGTACTGTGGACCATCAACCCCAATCTACTCAAGGAGATCCCTTGTTAAGCTTCTCTGCTATTACAAGAACTATTGCCCTACAAGTTTTCATCCCACCATCCATGGCAACAAAAGTCCTAGAAGCTTTCATTTCCAGCTGACAGCAATGGAGAACCACCTTGCAGAGGGTATGAATGACTTAGAGCAAGCTTGGAATACTAGGTTCAGAAGCTCCAATAGACTTCCATATCCCAGAGTGTTCAGCAACAGGTTCCATATCAGGAGTATTTTGGATACCTTCCCAGTGAGGATTAATAGACCTTCTAGAGGGCAGAGGCACTTTTATTCTGGCAAGTACAAGGCACACTGTGTGAAGTTTTAAGCACTGTCTGACATTGAGGGTAACATCATCTGGTTTAGTGGGCCATTTGCTGGAAGTAGGCATGACAAAGCACTCTGGGTAGAGAATCATCCTGAATTCAGTAGAGGGGAGAAATGTATGGCAGACTTGGCCTATATAGGAGAGGATTGTCAGAGATTAGGATGTATTACAGCTTATAGGAAGCCAAGGAATGGTGTGCTTAGCAGGAAGCAGAAGCTCTACAATGAGATATTTAATCATTTCAGAGTAAGGGTAGAGCACACATTTGGATATCTGAAGAGATTCAGCATACTGGCAGGTAAATACAGAGGAAAGTCATATATAGGAGAAAACAGCAGAATAGGTAAAATAGTTAAGATACTTATCAATGCACAGTATGTTCATACAAGAAGACATCCACTGAGAGAAATGTGTCTGGAGCATTATGAAGAGTAAATAAAGCAAAGAAACCACTATTCTGAGCAACATAAGTAAGATTGAGTAAAATTACCAGTAACTGTATCATACCACTGGCATCATGGTAGAAATTATAGTGCCAGATAGTGCCGTAGAGTGCCAAATCAATCCGGCACTATAAACCGGCTGGCACTATGTGGCACTATCCAACGGATCAAGTCTAGTATGTTTATACAAGAAGACATCCACTGAGAGAAATGTGTCTGGAGCATTATGAAGAGTAAATAAAGCAAGGAAAGCACTATTCTAAGCAACATAAGTATGATTGAGTAAAATTACCAGTAACTGTATCATACCACTGGCATCATGGTAGAAATTATAGTGCCAGCTAGTGCCGTAGAGTGCCAGATTGATCCAGCACTATAAACCGGCTGGCACTATGTGGCACTATCCAACGGAACAAGTCTATTAACTTCCATTTCCAATCACTTTGGAAATGAGGTAGGGGCCAGTCCATTTGTTGTCAAACTTCTGACTCCATTGTT
>MCFE01000932.1:0-25364 GCA_002104905.1 Basidiobolus meristosporus CBS 931.73
TAGGTGTAAGCTCCTCATATGCTTCCTCATACCCTGTTATATCATTGGCTGAATTTTCATCAAGGATCTGGGTAATATTTGCTGATGGAGTAGAGTTCTTCTCAAGACAGTCAGGTGGTCTATGTCCCATTGTTCCACATTTACAGCATTTGTCATCAGCCTATGGATTATCAGTTTTGGTACTTTGCTGCTTCTCTGAGGTGTTTCCTGACTTGTTTGATGGCTTAGTGAGGCCTTTGCATTCACTAGTAGAGTGATAGCATCTTCCATGACGCTCACAATGCTTTGTAGTGGTTGACTTCTTCTGGTGACATGACTGCTCTCTTTTCCAGTTATTGATGCCTCTTGAGTTAGTTGCCTGAAGCCTGGCTAACAGTTGCAGTCATGGTGATTGCAAGTGTACATATCTCTGAGATTTTGTCATAAGTGTGTGCAGGGTTACATGCTTTGACATTAGCAATTTTGCTCTTTAGCTGGTATGAAAAGTTTGAAAGAAAATGAGAAGTAAGCAATGGATTGGCATCACTAACTCCAGCTAATCTCATTTGTCTCTGGAATCTATGACAGAAGTGTTGCACTGATTCACCTTTTTGCATTTTAGTTTCCCATAAGTTGCAGTTTAGATGCGCTTTCTTGAGGGGATCTTCAAAATGGCTGCAAAAGAGGTTCTGGGCAACTTTCCATGTACTAATCAAAGGAATGTTCACTTCAACCCAGTCAGCATCTGGCATGGTGAAACAGAGAGGCAGAAGTCTAGCCCAATTGGTGTTGGGGTTTAGCTGGTGCACAGCTAAGACATGGCTAAACTTGTAAAGAAACTCAGTAGGATTCTTTATGCCATTGGCTCCTTCAGCCTAAAGAGGCAAGCATCTTGGGACAACCACTGGGGCAGGTCTAGTGGGAGACATATATCTGGAGGATCAAAAGGCATGACTTCTTGGTGGCTGATGCAGAGCAAGTCTTGGCAGATTGTCAATGCTGTCAATTACTAAAGCAACATTCTCTAGAGCTTCTTTGATAATACCAATTGCATCTTGATAACCAGAAATAACTTTAAGGAGTTCATTGCTGCAATGATTGTCAGATCTTGTCTAAGTAAGCTTTGAGTGCTCAAGCATCAAGGTGTTTCTTTCATGCACAATACTTTCAAGTTGCACAGTAAGCACTTGCCAATTTCTGTGAGCTTCTTCCAACATGGATAGACTTGGATTACTTGCTGCTGAGGATATCTGGTAAAGCAGTTGAATGTAATGGATCAACAAAAGAAAGTGTTGTATCAAAGAGAAAAGTGTAATAAAGCTCCTGAGTAGTCAAACTGAACCCAAGGGACAACTAAGTGCAGAATTTTAGAATTGTCAGAGAGTGGCAGAAATTTTAGCTGTGAGGTTCTGGTGTAATATTGGTCTTGTATATAGCTGGGTTTGGCTATAAAGGCAAACAAGTTTGTTTGCTATGCAGCTTAGGCTTGGTGTTCTTGGGAGTGCTAGATATTCTAGGCTTGTTGGAAGCTAGAAGGTAATTGATGAGTTCTTGATTTTGCAGAGACACAATCTTAAATTTGTTGAGACACACTAAACCAAACGGTTCAGGAAACCTTATTTATGCTTTTCTGGACAAGTTGAATTAGTAAGCCCAAAGAGACTGGACTAATTCAAATCTGTAGGGGTGCTGATAAGTGCATAAGATAAATTAAAACTGCTTCATTAATCAGCTGATGTCTTGGCAACTGCTAAGTTGTTGCATAGATCTCAGTTGACTTATCACCTGGGAAGGCTTGGCAGATAACTTGATAACATAATAGCCACATGAGAGTTGATCAGGTGTAATAGCTAATGATAGATACTGAAATGAGATAAGATAAACCATCACTGGGATTAGTTATGTTTGGATCAGGGAAAATCAGTTAGGGTACTAAATTTTCTAACAGAGTAAAATTGGCTAAGTTTTAAGTGTTGATGCACAACTCAAATCATCTTCAGACTTCCATTGCCAAGACAGTGCCTCTGGGTAGTCCAATATACCTAGAGAGCTGCACTCTACCTGCTCAAGTTTCTTCACATATCATGGCTTTCCACTCCTTCCTACTGGACTAGACTCTGGAGCACACCTGAAGAAGAGAATCACCCTGGAAAGACAAGCACTCTACAAGCTACTAGCTGTCAATCCTCCTACAACTTCAGCTCCCAACAGCCAGCTTCTACATATGCAGTTTGTCTTCCCTGTCTTGGCATTTGGCTCACCACTCCTTTTTCTTACTTCTAGCAACTGCACTATGCTTGACAAGTTTTCCATTTGGTGCATTACATCATCTGCCTGAATGCCCCTACAGGTATGCTATTATTGATGCTTTTAGGTTTATGCCCTACAAGATCAGACTTCTCTGCCTTAGAGCCAGAATCTATCTCAGCCTTCACCACTGCAACAACCCACTGATCAAGGTCTGAAAGTGCACTGACCACACTACACCTGGCTCCTGCTGGAGAACTATACTTGGAGATTCTAATGTAAAGTAGTTTGCTCAATATATGCTGTAGTTGGAAAAACCCAAGTTGGCATACCTAAATACTTGACAGACCTTTGGCAGTAATATCTTAAGTAGCACACTCACTTTATGATCTGAATCAATCCATATCATATTCCCCTTATTAGTTTTGTTCATAAACTATTCTCATGCCTCTTGCTACACCCCTGCCCACTGAACAGTATCTTGAGCACTGAAGAGCTATCATTTCTCCTTATTAACTTACCTACCAATTCCCCTCAGCTACCCATCCTTGTATGAAGGCTACAACAGTAGCACTGGCTTCTTTGTTTCAACCAAAATAAAGATTTTACCAATTGGTGACTTTCTCCCCCCTACAGGCAATGTCCCCCCTGGTCATTTCAAATAGCTCCAAAACCCGCCAAAAACCAGCACCACACTCTGCAATACCCTTAAGACTGCTTACTATGCATTTTATAAAGTAGCTACTATCACTTATTCCAGGAATCAAGAGAACATTTCAGTATATATCCCTGAAAGACAATGTTGAGAGCTGACTTATTATATATAGCTTATCTTTAACTTTATTAGCTTGCTTCAAAGGAGAATTTTGCGCTAGGGCAGTTACAATCACTATAAGAGCTAGTTATAATCCATCATGGCAGGTCCTACTATGCATGGTATGTATTTGATATCTACGCATAGATTGTAACTATTTTCAAAACCATGAGAGCTCAAAAACGCAGCCGTGTGAAAAGATTCACAATGTATCAGTGTATTAACTGAATACCATCATATCTTGGGCTGAAATATTACAATTCTGGAGTTGGGATTTTTTGTAGTGATATATAGTTGCTGACGATTATTAGGCAGATTAATCATCAACACCAGATTGAGCAAACCAGCTAATCATATTATCATATGCCAGAATCTCTCGCAAGTGAGCGGAAGCGTAATATGAGCATCAAGCCAATATAGCACTTTGATAAGGTCTAAGCCACATAGAGTATCTATCTTGCCAGTATCAATCCGGGATATGCAATACGCTAGATTAAACTATATTGCTACAAAAACTGTTAGGGCGGATCTTGGTTGGAACCAGCTAGATCCTGAAATAGATGGCAGTGATAATTTAGAAGTGCAACTACAACTATTACGGCTTTTGGATGGGCTATGCTTGGTGGCTTCAGAGGCATGGCACAGCAGTAGCAAAAGAGCAACACATAGTAGCACAAGCAAGTGTGACCAGGATAATTTCCACGTATAAAAAGATTAGCCAACGCCTGGATATTGGCAAGAATACACCATGTCTTTTGCAAACTGGCTCTACAATCGGGTGAAGGACTCCGACGAAGGAAATGAAGACTACGAAGGAAGAAACTTCTCCTGGAGCAACAACAGCCCTGCAGGACCATACTACAGCTACGAGAAAATCTGGGACATGCCTGTCGGTAGCTCACGTCCAGCAACAATTGCTAGCAAGGTAGTCACCGTTTGGAGAAACGCGTGATGGGATAAGCAACATATCACTCTTGGATAATTAAATAAAGAGCCTGATGCTGTCATCAGGCTTGTTCAACCCACATATTTAGCCAGAGTGAATTTCCGCATTGACATTTCTTGGCCATGTGTGCATGCATGGTGGGCAAGGTGAGCACTCAAGCAGTCCGTATTTGAGTCATCAGCATGCTAAGCAAGTTGCTGATACTGTGGTAAGGCTACATGTACTCAAACGTCATATAGTGGTTGGCATTCAGGTGCTATTCTCACCGTTGCTGCTACCGTTATTTTTGTTATCCCACCGTTGCCGGCTCCACCATGACCAGTGCCATAAGCACACAAATCATCTTCACCATTTACATTGCTGCAATTGCTGAAACCACTTCTATTACCATCAGTATTTCCGCCATTGCCCTCGGTTAAGACTTGTTATATAGCATCCTATAGTACATAGTGGCCTGTGCAATTTTCATATTGCCTAGCTATTCTTCGGCATGCGCTTTACTACCGTAGCAGTGATTCTAAGCCTTGCCACGAATTAAGTGACTGTTGCTGCCCCAAGCGGCTGTTCTTCCCTATGCACTCTTGAGTATATAAAGGACCATTATCATAGCTCACCATATGCACAACAAGCCAAGGATTGCTACCAAAACGCCCGAGTATTACCTGTCGTTAGGATGTCGAATGTCCAATTACTGTTATTACGCCAGGTTATCACCACCGTGACCGAAAAGTATCATAGCCTGAGCATTGCTAATGCCAACAGCAATAAAGACTTCAGCGTCAAGTATCAAGCAGGACCTAGTCTCGAACTGGAGGGTGGGGCCAACACATTAGAATATGCTAAGCAAAGGGGAACGGAAAACTCGGGCGATAGTTCTTCATCTCCCTACGTTCTGACGCAGTCCTCTCAGGATGTACAATATACAACCCCTGTAGTAGCGACATAATGCGTAGAACATTGAGCAGAGCAAAATAGTCAACATAACAACTGCAAGCGCTAGTACTGCATGCTTGCTTACATACTTAACTACTAAGCCTCAGGGCTTAACAACTCTATCCTCCACTGGAGCCTATGATGTAGGAGGGGTTAAATATAATGTATCGTTATATTCAACTGGCAGCGCTTCTAGCCGAACATAACCATATCACTGTTAATGGATTGATCTTGGTGTCACCGTACTCGAAATGGTTAGACTGCTCAATAACTGTTAGGAATGTGATACTTCCTCTTATAGTTGCTGCCATGATTTTTTGGTAAAACAGATGATGAGGGCGGGGTTCGAACCCACGCCTCCGAAGAGACTGCGGCCTGAACGCAGCGCCTCAGACCACCCGGCTACCTCAACAATTTGGACACTGTGTTACAGAGTAAAGAGGCACTCGATGTTAACTGACATCAACGCATACAAAGACGACTTAGTAGCCAGGGAAAAGCAAATCAAAGACAAATCACCAGACTCACAATAAGGTATAAATACCAAACAAGCAACTAAATAAAAAGGGAGTTTTGGTTATAGGCAGAAAAGCGTAGTAGGAACGAATATTAGCTTGAATATATTTCTACAAAGTCACCACCCCAACCTTTTAAAGAGATATTCTTACACTACCCCGTCGAATCTACAAGATAACATACACGTTATCCCTTTTCGTACTCTCTAAAGGACATTACTCTTTAAGTACGTAACAACTGTTTCAATGATAATTCACCCAATCAGGTCAAAACATGGATAAGGTAAGGTAAGCCATATTTATATGCTCGATGCCGGATAGACTAGACTATTCAAACTTTTAGAATGTGCTCTGACCGAGTTGTGTTGTTCCTAAGCGTGCTTGAAGTTCTTCCTGAGGTCATGTTTGTCTACAATCACTTCAATCTCTCGCTTTTTGCCTTTATGATTCTATCGATATGGAACAGCTACTCTTACTCTCCCCTACTCATTTTATTTATCGCAGGGACGTGACTGCTCCCTTGCCAGTCATTTGGCAAGCCATATTATCTAATGAGAGAGGAAGCTGAGCTTCAAAGACTAAGGAGACACTTGCCGAAGAAGGAAATACTACTGTCTTTGCTGGTGGAGATTTACCTAATGCTGGCTCCAAGACTGTCAAGGCGTTTGAAAGTAAGCTCCCTGCATCTGAAAAATCAAGAACACTGATGCCCGGGGTTATGAGAAAGGCATGCAATTATGGAGAGGTATATCCGGTCTGTGACAGGGGCCTGTGACAGGGGCCTGTGACTGAAAAATCACCATTAGATTTGATTCACAGCGGAGACGTATCCAAATGCTAATAAATATCTATATAGAATCAAAGTAAATCCTGAGCATGAATCGATGAGATGATTTGAATGATTCCCTAACATAGGGCAGTTTCTATGTCAAATACACAAACAAATATTACTTTGACTCGTATTCACCTTCCATCCAATCTAGGCAACTTGATTGTGAGGTATTGCAATACAGTAAGCAGACAGATACATGCACTGAAATTCTATATACAGATATTGCAAATGAATCGAAGCTTGGCAGCCTCACCTCATCACTAATTAAATATGCGAATATAAAAGACGAAAACGGAGAATCTATTCGATAGAAACTCAACCACGAAACGCCCTGAAGAAGTATTATCTTGACCGGTGCCGCCATGATCTCCATGCTTGCATCCTCATACGCAGAACCTCTCGATCGCAACCAACCCATTATTACTGTTACCCCCGAGTATGTGAAGCTATGTAAAAATGGGAAGATTGTCCCTACGTTCTGATGCAGCCCACCCAAGATGCACAGTACACAGCCCCAGTAATAGTGACACAATGCATGAAAGAGCAAAATATTCAATACACTCATTGTGCCGACAATTGCGCCTAACAGATAAATCAACCTAAACTGAGAATAATCAGTATGCAAGACAAATAAGCCCTCTTTGCGCGACTACCCTACTCTCACAGTATCATAGACTATCAATCCACGGTAGACACAGTGTACCAGTCCAAAAAGAATCGACATTTGGCAATACCTCACAACGACACACACCGGAGGAACAGGGACACTTTACATTTGGTTGGTGTAAGGGTGAATAGTGCATGCAACATAGCCGGGTAGAGAAGCTCAATCAGCATTGTGTATCAACTACCGCATTTGGAGAACTGGTGGGCTCCTACCTTGAGATGTCAGTGAGCCCTATTTAGCGCCAGTTTCAATGTTTGTGTACTCATTCCATCGAACTGTAAATAGTTGCATCGATATTGGGGGGCGTAAATGTGACTTTTGGTTTAAGTCAACATACGATTGCATTATTCGTGAGACGCAAAACGACTCATACTACGATTTCTCAAGCAAGGGCTTGAAGCGTGCACACAGGAATGGCACTGTTCTCACGTAGTTGGTTATTTCATAGTCAATTACCCTAGTCCGGAGTAGTATATATAATACTGTTATTTTCGTCGATTTCAATATTATGGGATTTATCCACCAAATGAGTGAAAATTTTTATCGATTTTTCTCCTATAAATAGGGTCATCTGTCGTTTGGCATCGTTACGACTGTACTTTACAGGATTATGTATATAGTACATTCCCAGTCTTTGTTTCCCAACAAAGACACTAAAGATGACATGTAGTGCGCTGTCCGTAAAGGGAAGTGTGAGCAGTGGCCGATCGGTCTTTCGGGACCATAGGACCTGTTCAGTTGATGAACTTGCCGGCTGATTATTCCAACAGCCTGGCGAGGACGGTCTGCACATTCTGACAGCTTGTTGTTACCCAACTATCATTGAAAAATCAAATCAAAATACCAATCTCTCTCGCTACATATTCATATTGAAAATCAGCAAGCAAAGAAAAGAAAAATACTTAAAATTTTGATTGCAAAATGACATACTTGTTTGATTACGATTACAGTTTTCTGATCATTAAAATCAAATTCATAATTGAATGTTTAAGCGGGCACACAACTTTGCATAAAATAGGAAAAGAGTAAGTCGATAGTCTCACTTTGTTGTAGCGCCTACTGATGACCATCCACTCAGACTGCTCCAGTGCGCTTGGTTTTCGTTGCTCTGTTGCCAGCCTCACGCGTTCCCCAAGTCTTCAATAACCTTGCCATCTCGCAATTACTTGAAGATGCCCATGTCAACACTAGGCTCTAAAAAGCATGGATAGAAATCATCAGCAGTGACCCACTACTGAAGCCTTCAACTAATCAGTTCTCCAGAAGCTTGAGATACAGAAAGATGCCACTCTACCCAACTGTTAACTTATTTGAAAGTCAAACTCAGAAGGCTTTAGGCTCTTGTGAGGACACAAATAGCTGAGCATAAGCAAATTTGATGAAAATAAGAGTGGTTGTGCAGATTATATAGTATAATGTTTCAAGAGTCTCAGAGATACTGGAAGTGAATGGGAGAACAAGTAGAATTTGCGGTCTGCTCCTAATCATTCATCAAATATAAGAGTTTTATCTTTACTTCAACATGGTCTTAACAGTGCAAACATGAAAAATACAATTATGATGGTTCCAAGAATATGTGTGCAAAGTTTGGGGCTGTTATGACAACTCTCAGATATTTCATGTCTTAGGTATCTGATACTTGTGCTGAGTGACTCTATACAAGGTCAATGGCTAGAGCTCTCAAAGATTTGTAAATCACAACCTAGGTGTACAGAAAGCATAGATGTTGCATCCCTATGGGATATCTCAGACCTAGAATTCATCTAATAATCAGCTGGTATTCTGTTGGTATTCCAATGATATTTTGCAGGCATTCTGCTGTTGCTTTTCCTTTAGATTTCTAGCTGCACTTTAGGGGCAAGTAGAGAGTGGTTGATGATCAGATTTGGTATGAATGCTAGCTAGTCTCGTCTCCACCTGAGAAGTAAGTCTGCCAGATAGCTATTACTGTATAAGCTGACAGCTGTAAGCTTAGTGAGACCTGGAACTCAACTGATATGTAATGGTAATCATTAGGCCTTTCTTGTTCTTTTTCTCAAAGCATGAACACTATCAGTAAGATGAGAAGGATACAAAAAGCATCAACAATAGTATACATTATCCAACTAAGCTCTCTGGCAGCTATTTGTCATTGTGAACAAGTTTCTGTACTAGAGTTCAAGAGCAGCACCAAATGGGCTTACAGTAGGTGCTTATGCTGGCCAACAGACCCCTGATGACCTCTGTATGTAAGCACATACTGCCAAAGAGGTCTTCTTTGTATCTGATAATCAATAAATCCAATACGTTCAATGTTGAATGCTAGAAATAATGCAAGTATACAAAGTAGCTGTATAAAGAAGTAAACAGTATATGTTGGGGTATTCTAACCATACATGCTACACATCATTTACAACGGTATAAATAATAGTGCTACTCTGTCAAAAACCTCTGGTGGATGCTGGACAATAAGTATAAATACATTAGTAGACGTATGTGACTATTTATTCCCCCAAGATCAGGGCCCGTGATACCATTAAATCACTTTAATGTTTATTCAAAATATCCGTTTTTGCTCCCGGTATCTGAAGAAATACTCTCCACTGCAACTAAAAAACGCCAGGAATATTCGTTGAAGTAGTTGCCATTAAATCTTGAACTCTACACATCCCTACAATAACACTCTTCAATATCGCATCTTTATCTTTCAACTGTATTGGTAAAGCGTGTTGTATCTGTATGACAGTTATTCGAAAAAGATATAATGGAGGCGCCTTTGAAATTTCCTATTCTGTTCACAGAATCATCAACCTTGGACAACAGTAATACTTGTCCCACACCTGGTAGGTGTGAATTTCACGATAACATATTACCAAGTCTTGTGGAAAGGATATTCAGCCTATTCACCCCCGAGAAAATATTTATCCTTGTCTGTAAAAACAATAGAACCTGAGATACTGAAAGCTGTAAGTTTAGCCTGTACATGGCAGTTGTACACTTAGACAATCAAAATAGCAATTCACATATATTTGATAAAGTGCAATGAGCATAATACAGCTGGGTCAAAGGAATGTTTATTACTTCACAATGCTTCAGCTAAATATCCTTAACAGCAACATCTCCAAGAGTCTACCGGCTACGTAGGCACCAACCAAACCTATCCACGCAGGCGGTCCCCTTTCTCCCTTTGAGGATCTGCTTGAAGGACAGTTTGCCAGTTCCGAGTCCTCTCCAAGTCCAGCAAATCCCTTTTACTGTGACTGAGGCGTAGTTTCCGTTGTTAGCTCTCTTGGCTCTGGCAATTTCTTCTCTGACATCAGCAGAGTACAAACGGGCTTCTTGATCAGATATCATGGCTGAGGAAGTGGAGTGCAATAAGTTTTAAGACAGACAAGTCCACAACTGCTGCTTTATATCTATCCCGCCCAGACGGTGACTCAATACTACGACATTTTGACGCCTCACTTCTTCCATACAGCCCGCAACAATTTATAGCAAGCAATCCAGATTGACTGTACACTGGTAACAAACCATCCACACACCATCCACGCACCTTCCAGATGAATAGTTGCTTATATTGAGTGGATTGGTCAAGCATGGCATGAACCAGATGCAAAGACTGGATGGCCAACTGTGGTGAAGCCAAAGACACCCACGACAATCAGTATATATTATCTTATATCCACACTTATTATCTCTTGCAACAATGACACTCAGTAAGTTATACAGCCAAGACGGTGCAGCCCCAACATCTCCATGGACTGATGGTTACACGTACACGGCTTAACCATGCAATAAGTTATTAAAGGGAAGATTCACACCGACTTAATAATGCAACGATTTAGAAAATACGCATTGAGGATTGGATATTCCAGTGACTTGTAATATATCGTTGAAAACTGTGGAAGTGCAAGGCTTAAGGTACCAAATGTCACTGTTATGTGGACTTGAGGTAGCAAATGTGCTGGATGTTTGTAATGCAATTCTTTTTGCATCATTGAGCATATCACAGCTAGGTCAAAGGAATGCGGATTTGGATGAATTTATTTCGCAATGTTTCAGCTAAATATCCTTAACAGTAACATCTCCAAGAGTCCACCGGCTACGCAAGCACCAACCGAACCCTACGAGATTATCCAAGTCTGGCTATCCACGCAGGCGGTCCCCTTTCTCCCTTCGAGGATCTGCTTGAAGGACAGCTCGCCAGTTCCGGGTCCTCTCCAAGTCCAGCGAATCCCTTTGACTGTGACTGAGGCGTAGTTTCCGTTGTTAGCTCTCTTGGCTCTGGCAATTTCTTCTCTGACATCAGCAGAGTACAAACGGGCTTCTTGATCGGATACCATGGCTGAGGAAGTGGAGTGCAATAAGTCTTGAGACTAACAAGCCCACACCTGCTGCTTTATATCACCTTATCCAGGTGGTGGCTTAGTGTTGTGTCATTATGCTAATGGCTGCTTCATGTGCCCATTTCTACTAAGTATAGCGGCTTCCCACCTAAAGTGCTGAGTCTTAGGCCAAGCTTGGAGAAATGATCCAGAAATCATGAATGGTTACAGTTGAGGCCAAATCTGCAACATTACCTGAGGAAACCAGTACTAGCTAAACACATCCATGAATATTTCCTTCTTGCCGGCACCGTCTCTATGCACCATGCCGGTCATTGGTGACAAGGATTTGCACCAATCAGCAATGAGTCTGTTCTTGAAATAACAGGTTATGTAATCAACCTGCCCAAAAGAATGACCGTGGTAGTCGGTGGCTGAGCTCTTAATCCGACGCTGTACTCCATCTGTGGCAGGGTAAAGTTTGCAATAGATAAGTGCATGTGTCTTGCAAGAAAGCATCGCCATCCAAGCTATTGATTGTAGCAGCATAGATAAAGCGTAACACAAATAAAGTGAACAGTCACATTTGGCTTGTTTCTTGACAAATAACTAATTGAAAACGCGTGTACTACAACAAGAAATTCCAAGGCAGCCTCAACTATCCCGAGCACTATCCACTCAATATCCCCAACTCTTGGCAAACAACTGACCAATTTATTCTTGCCTGTACTGTGCTGTACACCCCAGGACAGTCGTATTGTTCACCAATCAGCAACAGCCCTAGGTTCTTGTAATAACAGGTTAATTTGATACGCCTGCCCCAAAGCTTGACTGTGGTGGCTGCTCTCCAGTTGCGGCAGGGTCAGTTCAGCAATATTTATAAGCATATGTATAGCAAGAAAACAACACTACCAAAGGACAATACCTTCCAGGTAATAATAGGACTATCGTAAGAGATACTTGCCTTAAAGATGTAACAAAGATACCAAGCTCACAGGACAAAGTACCATCCAGAAAAGCTACACTGATACAAAGGGAGTACCAAAACCCATTGAAATTGACCGAAATCACCTTGGAGCTATCGACGGTAATGTTTAGGCTCATTAGTGAACAATTACCAAAGTCCTTACCAATATGGATAGCTATTGCAAAAACTGAGAGAATTGTGAATGATATTAAGGGTATCATTGACCAGATCGCCCTCATTCTTTACGCTTTGAATTGCAGCCTATACTGTATAGCCTTGGTACGAAGAGGTAAAGTAGCAAAGGTTAAATCAATCTAGCTCGCATAAAGCTAGCGCTATGAACGAAGCCTAATTGAGTGGGATCGAGGTGATATAAATCGGCAAAATTCGCATGAGACTCCACCAGCCAGTCATGCAGCTTTCCTTCCTCTTGCTAGTTTCCGCCATCGCTTCGTTGCAAGCAATCTCCGCTACCCCACTCGGTGACTCCCAGGTAGCCTTCACCAATGAGCCATGCGTCGAACAACAGGGTGCTTGTTATCAGGACACTTCGGCCCCAGTCAAGAATACCAGCCGTCAACTGAGGAGGGGGATGATTCGGAGATGAGTGCTCCAATGCAGACAAGCGAGACTCCGGGTGAGCAGCCAGGATTCTCTGGGTTGCAAGGGTTCGACATTTCCAATCTTCAACCATCCCAAGCCTTGTTGGACAACATCAATGGCCATTCTGCCAGTAAAGCCAATGCCTTGTCCAACTCAAACCAGTTCGACCAAGCGCAAGTCATTGATCAAACCCTGTACCAGCCCAAGCAGCAACAGCCACAAATTATCATCACTCAGCCAGCAGCGCGTGCGCTTAGAGGGGGATACAAGAAGTATAAGAGATCTGCTCGTCGCCACTTCAAAGTTAGATATTTCAGTGGAAACAGATACTCGGATTAGCAATAGAATAAAGGCAAAAGCCATGTAACTACACATATCAGGTTTAGTCATGATGAGCTCCACAAAATAATGGAAGGAAATTGAAAAAATAAGAAACTATGGAAACGTTTGCAAAATACTGAGGGTATGAGTAATGACCTGATTAGTCAAGGAAAGGTGAGCTATGCTATACATAATAGTAATTTACCCAGTACACAAATTCATTATTTAACTGTTTCTCCACATGCGCTTTGTTACCGTAGCAGTGATTCCAGGCCTTGCCACGAACCATGTAGCCGTTGCTGCCCCTGTTCTTTTCCACGCACTCGCGAGTATAGAAGGGCTCATTATCGCAGCTCACCATGTGCACAGTAATGAAGGTAGCAGCTTAGTCGCAATAATTGACCATACAAATCAGTAAATCTCTTTCAGAGTTTTTTACTACCCCCGTGCCTTAATCCCTGTTACCTTATTTTTCGTATTGACACCATCCAACCATAAATAGCCGAACCGGTGTGTGCTAAGTGTAGGATATCTCCATATTGAGGTAAATTGATTTAGCTACACACGACATTACTATAAGCAGGAACTACTCGTAACTTAATTCCGGCACTTTCCATCTTGGCGAATGTTGCGGGGGCGAAATCGCATTAACCAGAGACGTTTTGTAATTGGTGTATGGATCTGGAAGCCAAAACACTGGAAAGTTATTGCTGTTACTAGTTGGTAATTACCATATTACTTCAGCCACTATGTTCCCTCGGATAAACTTGCTCGACACAAAGAAAAAACCCAGGAAAATCGAACTCAAGACTTCGAGCGCAATCAGATTCCGCTATCAGACAAGCTTCCACCAGTAATAAGCCTTCTCTTTAGAACACTTTCTGATAGGCAATTACCAGCACTAAACCTTCTCTTTGGAATACTTTGAGATAGACAATTCTTCCAAAAATTTTCCTACTAGTAACTGAGGTTTGGGGAACCAATATAAAAGAGAAACGTAGCATGGTGTGCTGCCATAACAATGCTTTTCCGTATAACTGACCTCGCTATTCTGGGTGTACTTGCCGCCTCTGTAACAAGCAAGCCTCTGGACCCTAAGATTGGCACAAACGGATTACTTCCTCCCTTGACATACTCCCCTATTGTGGAGGAGTTTCCGCCTAACCTGCCATTCACAAGTGTAACACATCAATGCCTGATCAATAGTATGAACTATCCCACTTGGTATTCGGCCGTGCTTTCCTCCGAAGCAGACTTGCAGTTCCTAGACTGGGAGTATCCAATGAACGAAACTAACTACCAGGTTGATGATAGCGAGACCTCTGTGTCCCCTAACTCCATTCCCAACGGAGTCATGGGCTATTGTAACGGAGAGGATGGCGCCTATGGATCTACCTATCAGTTGTATTATCCAAAGATCAACCAATGCTACAACATATCGCCCAAACCCAATGTGGGAGTCATGAATTTCAGTCCTTTCGCTGAGAATACTTTCTGCTTCTTCAGTGAGGCTAACTGCCGTGGAGAGCGTGTGTGTGTCTACCGAAGCCTATCAAATCCTAGCTCAGATGGATTGATTGTCCCAGCAACTACCAATATGCTAAGCAACGGAATCCTCAGTACCTTGGCTTTGTCTCCCAAGCCAGCAGATGGATATGTTTCACCACTATGTAGTGTGATTAACCCTCCCAACACCCATCTTGAGAGGAGCCAGTGCTGAAGTAAAGTCTAGCACCAACATATAGATAATCAATAAACAGCAAATGAAATCCCACATGCACCGAAGCAATAGCAAACGACAGTTATCTTAACGATAACCAACATCCATGACCCAATACCCTGTACACTACACACAATGTAACTTTCAAGACTAACGTAGTTAATAATACCATGGTTGAATACTCAGCTTAAGTGAAGTAAGTGCTATTTAACCAAAATTATGCGATAATCGTCCAAGCGTGAACTACTAGCAGGTATAGTGACTTGCAGTGTCACGCCAGTTAATGACATTGGCAGTCAATGTCGATATGGAATCAGTTCATCTATACTTACAAACAATGCAAGCGCCGGACGAATCAGTATTATCTCACATTACCTGGTCCAGCTTTTGTAATACCTCCGTGATTGCGTCACGTGTCAATAAAATTTTGCGTGCTCAGTCACGATTCGATTCTTCCAAGTGGCAGTCTATACGGCTTCACGAATATTTAGCTACGTAAATAGCCAGACGACAGGTAACGTACATGTAAGCTGAAATCTAACTAGTCTGACAGTAAACGAAGCACTGTACCTCGATAAGTGACTTTCTAAAGCCACGGAAGTCAACGTAGTTTGAATCCTTCATCTCGCCGAAGACACTCAGCCCAAAAGTAGATTCGTAACTAGAATGTATAGACAATCAAAGCATAGGCGGTCATGTCTAACTCCGCTGCTTGGTGTGTATTACATAACACACCATGAAAGCCATCGTAGTTCTAACCAAAAATGGTCAGTATCTCAACTACTTGATAAGTGATCATCATCAAAAAAAAAGGATCATTTGCCAGAAATTTCGATCAATTTGTCATCCAGTTGCACGAGCCCATTATATAACGTGACTCGATGAACCTGATTTGGTATTCAGAACTAAATTACAATGCCAGCCAACCTTCCACGCAGAGCACTACTAGCCATCACCAGCTATAACGAGCCCTTCTACGCCAACAGCAGTAAAACCGGACTGTTTTATACCGAAGCATTGCATCCTTACGAAGCGCTTGTTGAGGCCGGGTTTGAGGTCGATTTTGCGTCCGAGACTGGTACCTACGGAGTGGATGAGCACTCCCTCTCTAAGGATTTCCTGTCCGAAGATGATCAAAAGGTGCTGGCTGACCCTTCACATCCTTTCAATGTCAAGCTGAACTCGCAGCTTTACAAGGCGGAAGATCTCAACCCTGCTGACTACGGGCTGTTCTTTGCCTCTGCTGGCCACGCAACCCTGTGGGATTATCCTACAGCTCGTCACCTGCAGCATATTGCTGAAGACATTTATAAGCGCGGGGGTGTGGTTTCGGCTGTATGTCATGGACCCGCCATTCTCCCAGGTATCATGGATAGTACCACTGGTAAGTCCATCATTGCTGGCAAAAAGGTTACTGGGTTCACCACTGAGGGTGAGGAAATGCTAAATCTGCTTGAGCTGATCAAATCGGCCAATGTGGCTACAATCGAGGAAGGAGCAGCGGCGGTCGGGGCAGAGTATGTGGCACCCCCTACTCCTTTTGCCGACTTTACTCAGACTGATGGTCGTGTGGTCACTGGCGCTAACCCTGCAAGTGCCAAATCTACTGCGGTGAATGCTATCAAAGTGTTCTCGAGTCTTTGTGAGGCTGTCCATGTGTATAATATGTAATCCTTGTTCATTGTAAAGAGAGCAACAACCTTCTATGCAAATATAACGTACATAGTCATTGTATTTGTAGGTGAACTAACCCTAAGTACTACCATTGGGGGCTATAGCTTTGTTTACCCTAACCATGAAAGCTCCACAGATTGCTACTCCTGTTCAGTAACAATTTCAGCACTGAATAGTTTGATAGATATATCTAGCAGACCTAGCTATTCACGTATCTGTGCCTCATATCAATGGACTTTTCAAATATTATCATTCCCCACTTATTTATTGACAATAAACAAACCCTCGATATGCTCAGACTCAGGAATGACAATCTTTATTCGTTTTCTCGTTACTTAATTTGAAGCAGAAGCTAAAAAGCCACGGCATGACTAGTTACATGTTGAAGAATACTCGGCATCAACATAATGCTAAGAATGATTTTTATCGGCACGGTTTGTATACGGGATTGCGGCTGACAATATGTTTGTTGTTCACAATTGCATCCTACCTAGCAATCCACTGGATATCGGGTAAAATACTGGTTTGGCTTTTGTGCTACTGTGCCAGCATGCTGAAGAAGGTTGTGAAGATTGCCTTCCAAGGGAGACTACGAGGTGTATCTTTCGGATTCAGTTGGCCATGAGTAAGACAAGAGTTGTATATGCATGCATGCAAATTGTATGGAATGTGTTCCCTGTAGAAGATAAGAATAATATCATCAACAGATTGATAGACAGGCCTGCTTTGTTCAGGTACTAAGGATGTCAGAAGTCAATTAGTGGCTCATAACTCTGAGGAATTACGCTATTACACATCTATGGTAGTTACTCCATTAATATTTTAATGGTTAATTGGCTTGTTTACATCTTTTATACAGAAACCTTCGCTTTCACCAACTTTTCCGAAAACTTCTACAACTCCTCCTGCAGTTGCTCATCCCCGGCATAAGCACTGGGTTGGATTTCGTTTGCAATCGGGATAAAGTACCACTTATACAAGATTGGTTGGCAGACTTGGCAGAATTTTGGAATGTTCGAAGGGATTTCCTGCTTTACGTGAGAATCACTGCGTTGTTGAAGTCGACGAAGATGTTTCTATCACATCTTGAATTACGTATGGAATCGAGTTTGCCAAAAGCCCAAGAGGTTGTATCTTATTGGAGGGAAGACCCACAAGCTGATCCAAGCTAGTGGATCGCTACATGAAACCTACCCGGTTGGGAATTTACTCTGTGGGTCTAAGCACTGAGTGAAATGTGGTATTATCTCAGATCTGACATCCACAGCATTACCTGTTCCAGCCTTTGTAATACCTCCGTGATTGCGTCACGTGTCAATAAAATTTTGCGTGCTCAATCACGATTCGATTCTTCCAAGTGGCAGTCTATACGGCTTCACGAATATTTAGCTACGTAAATAGCTAGACGACAGGTAACGTACATTTAGCATGTAAGCTGAAATCTAACTAGTCTGACAGTAAACGAAGCACTGTACCTCGATAAGTGACTTTCTAAAGCCACGGAAGCAACGTATTTGAATCCTTCATCTCGCCGAAGACACTCAGCCCAAAATTAGATTCGTAACTAGAACGTAAAGATAATCAAAGCATAGGCGGTCATGTCTATCCCCCGCTGCTTGATGTATATTACATAACACACCATGAAAGCCATCGTAGTTCTAACCAAAAATGGTCAGTATCTCACTACTTGATAAGTGATCATCATCAAAAAAAAATGATCATTTGCCAGAAATTTCGATCAATTTGTCATCCAGTTTCACGAGCCCATTATATAACGTGACTCGATGAACCTGGTTTGGTATTCAGAACTAAATTGCAATGCCAGCCAACCTTCCACGCAGAGCACTACTAGCCATCACCAGCTATAACGAGCCCTTCTACGCCAATGGTAGTAAGACTGGACTTTTCTATACGGAAGCATTGCATCCTTACGAAGCGCTTGTTGAGGCCGGGTTCGAGGTTGACTTCGCCTCCGAGACTGGTACCTACGGAGTCGATGAGCACTCCTTGTCGAAAGACTTTCTCTCCGAGGATGATCAAAAGGTGCTGAACGACCCTTCACATCCATTCAATATCAAACTGAACTCACATCTTCGCAAGGCGTCGGACCTCAACCCTGCTGACTATGGCCTATTCTTTGCCTCTGCCGGGCACGCGACCTTGTGGGATTACCCTACGGCTCGTGGCCTACAGCATATTGCCGAGGACATATACAAGCGTGGAGGTGTTGTTTCAGCTGTGTGTCATGGACCAGCCATTCTCCCAGGCATCGTTGACAGCACCACAGGCAAATCCATCATTGCTGGCAAGAAGGTCACCGGGTTCACCACGGAGGGTGAGGTGATGCTTAGCCTGCTTGATATTATCAAATCAGCCAATGTGGCTACAATCGAAGAAGGAGCGGCCGCTGTTGGAGCCGAGTATGTGGCACCCCCCACTCCGTTTGCCGATTTTACACAAACTGACGGCCGAGTTGTCACTGGAGCTAACCCAGCAAGCGCACGATCCACCGCTGAGGATGCCATCAAGGTGTTCTCGAGCCTCTAAAGGGCAATATCTGTGTATAGAAGTAGATAGGCATTCAATAAATTCCTTAATTAACTCTCAATACTGTCTACATTGGTACTTCATGCATCTGGTGATGGTAAAACTATTGGATGCTATGGAGTACCAAAAAAAATCCTCTGGCTTCTTGTTGCCGCGTTGTACTTTTGCATTTTCTACAATGCAGAGAGGACTAGCGGAAATGTCATGTGTATTCGGAGAGCTGAGAAACTGTGAAAGTTAAAGACTTTTCCCAGTCTTTCTAAAGGATTTTATAGAGATGACTCTAGCAAAGGAGCCACAAGACATCATCAATGCTATCATTATGATTGATTAGTTAGCAGTGTTTGGAGTCCATGGATATGACCAGTTGTGGTGTAAAGCACAACATACTCTCACACTTGCAGCGTGCGTTTATCTTAAGGAGCCTGTTTGTCAGACTTTTGAGTTTGCCAACTATAGTTCTCTGAATTTCACTACTTGGAGAGTGTCACTGTTGATCATTTTATCTTGCCTGGCCTGTCTACTGGGTGAAGCATGTAGAAATATATTTTTCTTGCTTGCTACTTCCACTATAGATAAGACCATTGGGATTACTCTTGACCACATCCGCGCACTTGCTTCCACGCCAATTGTGCAAGAGAACAACACCACAGAGATGAAGAATCCATGTGATGGCTTTCCTGTTTGTAATCCCGCATGGTTCTCTAGGGAGGTGGTGTCTGGACAAGCCCCTTCAGCCAAAAGGCCATTGAGGATAGCGATGTAGCCAATGGTGCTTATCACACATCCAAAGTTTAGGCAGTGTGCAAACATTGAGCTTAACGGAAGCCATCTATTGCTTTCATGGCAAGTCCCACTGTTTTGGAGAGCGAGTTTGCATGATCCCACATGGCCCTGGCTCTTAATATAACACAATCATCCCTGCCGTCTCCGCTCTCATTAACACCGCCATTGCCAATACCTTCAAAATCACAGCTTCCAGCCCCATTTCCGTTATTGCCACTATTGCTAACCCCTCCGCTCCCACCATCACTACCGCCGCTACTGTTACCAGTATCAAAAGCACCACTACCACAACTACCATTCCCATTATCACCACTGCTACCGCTATTTCCATTGCCAGCGCCGCCACCACCTAATTTTAGCCATCAAGCCCTTTTCCTCCGCATTATTTAAGCGGGCTCTGCTACATGGCTACGTATAATCAACCAATGGATGACTGAAACTAATTTTATGCGATATATGATACCTGTTGCTTGACGAGCATGAAGTTAGTGTCACGAATAAATAAATGGTTACTTGAATGGCATTGAGAAAGCAATAGAAGTATGGCAACTTTGTGAGGGAATCCCCCATCCAGTCATGCAGCTTTCCTTCCTCTTGCTTGTTGCAGCAATCATATCTTTGTGAATCTCAGGCATCTCACACCAACGACCTCTGTGCCGAGCAGTTGGGAGCTTGTTTACAGGAGGCAGTGACTTCCAACAACGAAGACCAATCCTTGACTGAGAATGAAGGCGACTTAGATTTGAGTGATTGAATTATAATAAGTAAAGTTGCAAAGAATTGGCATTTTTAATGGCTGCTTTTTCAGTACAGCTAATGCATCATTAAACCTTAAGTAGTTTGACAAAGCATAGGTCATCAATTAGACCCTCTATCTACCCATCATGAATGTAAGAGATTTTCTTGGTGGTTATACTCTGACTTGCAAGCCTCATGTGCTTCAAAGTCATTAAGAACCATTGTTGAGTATTACATAGAACAATGCACCTCAAGATGGCTTCATGTTACTGTGTGCTATTAGCCAGCTTTTGCTCCCTTAATAAGTGAGTAAACAACTGAGTTCCATACCAATTACACACAAGTATGAAGGCAGCAAGTGCACCTACAATATAAACATTGTGAATGCACATTCAAATCTACCACTACATGCATATACAGAGAGCTTGGAAGGCAGGATTTCCAGCCGTTCTCATCTGGCCTATGCACCCATATATAGCACCTTTAGGCCACATCAAGGAGTCAGCTTGTAATTCCCAAGTTCATACTGGTGTATATGTTTTGCTTCAAATATTGGTTCTATTTACCAAAGTGTTATTGTGTAGCTAAAGTGGCATAGTAGCTTTCCTCTTCACTGAATACTTGCATCTTAAATTGAAACTATTGATCCATGACTAAACAATACAGTTGTGCTGTTGTTGGTATATATTGATGACTATTTATAGTTTGATCAATATGGTATTATTTATGATAGACATAAATAACTTTTAGTCAGCATACACACATATTCTGAAGAGCATTTCCAACATGCTCTCCAACTAAAGAATCTCATTCATTGCAAGTTTATCTACAATCTAGGAGTGCTTGGCATCCTAAAGAAGCCCTACTCTGGATACAACATGCATAATTCCCCAGGTTGTATCAGTACACATTCCTTGTGTACCATTGAGATTCTCAAGGATACATTGGATGCACCCTAATATGGATTGGCTAGCCTTTATGAGTAATGCTAAAGGGCTGCTATGTATTGGTGATATCCATGGTTAGTGTTGAAGGAATGGCTAATTTTGTAGACAATGGCAGCTAAGCTTTATGTGAGCTGTTTTGATACAAGCTATCAATTTGTTGTGGGAGTCATGGAGGTATTCAAGTCTACTGAGAGAGTAAGTAGATTATTTGGCATTCACTTAGTGATATGTTTTAAGTTAAAGTAGAATTTGTACTTTTGTGTACTCTTTGAAGACAAGCCTATAGAATATGCTCAGGAATGTCCCAAGAGTATGTGTGCAAAGTTTAAGGCTGTATTGGCTACTTGGAATAGCTCCACCCAAAAGTACAGGTACTTAGCAAATGAAATGCTTCCAAGTAAACCCCAACAAGGATCTTGGTCAGAGCTCTCTTAGACCTGTAGACTGTTGTCAAGTGATCAAGTTCAGTGGATCTTTAGGTGTATTTACAAAATTTACAAAGTAATGTATTTGCTGTAAACAATGGTTTTGTGTGCTTGCATATCTAGCTTATTGTCTTGAGCATACATTAGAAGACACAATTTAATATGCACAGAGCTCTGGACCCAGTATACTTTGTCAGGAGTATAACTCCAGCTTCAGTGATCTGACCAAGAACCACCTATGGAGTGCACCCAGCCCCACATTTGATTCTTAGTATTACCATATCCTATTCTCTTCTACTGCCTTTTGCTTCAATCCAATATTGACTATATAAGCTCCCAAGCTCCTGATCTAGCAAATTTCTGGTTGAGGCAGAGAGAAGATAGTGAAGAAAATGCTGTGTACCTATATCATAAGCTTTATTGTTGCCAAAACGTTTTATTCATATGTGGTTATAGCTGCTTAATAGAGTCGAAAATCCTTTAATAGGCTCATTGTCACATCATGGTACTGGAAAATGCCAAGTGTTGACCTCTGAGTGCTCACTCAACTCAAGTGACCCTGGTGAAGCGGTACCAGTGCAGTGCCCTTGCCTCCCCAAGACAGTCTAAAATGCAATCCTGAACAAGGAGTGAAGGAACACACTGCTGGCCTTTACATCAAGAAATTGGCCAAGATTGACTTCATTACCCTGACTTTCAATGCCGCCAACCAAGGCAAGAATGAAGGTCTCAACCACAGAGTGAAGGACTTAAATCTAGCTATCTTGGATGAGGCTGATACCTCTGCATCAGGAGGATATGCTACATTTGCCGTATAAACTTATTTTATGGGGAGAAGCTATGCATGGCAGTCATTTATTCAATGACTTGGAGTGTGGCGCCTTCCTGCTTAGTGATGGAACATGGGTACCAATGGGCTCGCATATCAAACCTTCATTCAGGCAAGCTACACTGATAAATCAATTGTGGGAATCCAGGTTTTCGAGTGTATTGGCACAGTCAATGCCGAACACATATAACTAACCAAAAGCGCGTATATTGCAACAAGAAAGTCCAAGGTAGCCTCAACTAATCCATGTACTATCCACTCAATATTGTCGACTCTTGACAAGCACAAATAAATTTATTCACACCAGTACTCTAAGCCAACCGGGTTAAATCAATCTATCTTGCATAAAGCTACGAACGAAGCCTAATTGAATGGGATTGAGAAGGTGATATAAATCGGGAAAACTCCGCGTAGATGCGTAGAAGATTGTATATCAACGACTGAACCAGCTTTACGACCAATCAAAGGATTATTGCAATTATGGGTGCAAACAAGAACCATCCTCAAAAAAGCAAAGCAATATCCGCTAGTTGTTAGGAGTGACCATTCAAGAAACACTTAACGACAAAATGCTTTTCAGAAATATCCTCTTAGCTGGATCGCTTTGAGCAGACAGCAAAAAGCTCAAACCTCGTCTGTGGGATTACTAAGCAAAAAGGCGGCAAGGATATGTAACAAAGGCTACTGCTGGAGAAGGGTAAGTTGCCATGGAGTTTTCTGTACAGAAACAGTAACTTACAAGGTATTCAGTGCCATGGAGGAGTAGCGATTATCTCGTTTGGCATTGGATATGTAGCAAAGTGCACCAGAGTGGTGTTACATCAACAATATCCAAAGGTTTAGTAAGTTTGCATTCTTACTGACGCTAAAGTCTTTTTGCAGTGGCTCCGAATATCATACTGCTAGCTTTATACTATAAAGCACTTGGTTGAAATTAAATGCTGATTACTATTTCGTGTATGCACTGTCTCACATTTTTTGAGAAGTAGCTTAGATCAATCTAGCTCGCATAAAGCTAATTGTGTGGGATCGAGAGAGTCCGCATGACTTCACCAATCAGTCATGCAGCCTTCCTTCCTGTTGCTAGTTTCCGCCATCGCTTCACTGCAAGCAATCTCCGCTACCCCACTTGGTGGCTCCTAGGTAGCCTCAACCAATGAGCCATGCGTCGAACAACTGGGTGCTTGTTATCAGGACACTTAGGCCCCCAGTCAAGAACACCAGCCGTCAACTGAGGAGGTGGATGATTCGGAGATGAGTGGGCCAATGCAAACGAGCCAGACTTCGGGTTGCAAGGGTTTGACATTTCAAATTTACAACCATCCCAAGCCTTACTGGACAACATCAATGGCCATTCTGCCAGTAAAGCCAATGCCTTGTCCAACTCAAATCAGTTCGATCAGGCGCAAGTCATTGATCAAACCCTCTACAAATTATCATCACTCAGCCAGCATGAAGTATAAGAGATCTGCTCGTCGCCACTTCAAAGATACTCCAGAAAATCATGGTGAGTTCCACAAAATAATGGAGGAAAATTGAAAAATAACGAGTGAAGGGAATGCAAAACACCGATGGTACTCGAAAAGTATAATAATTGTGTGAGTAATGACCTGATTAATCCATGAAATATATAATAGCAATTTTCCCAGCTAACCCATGTTGTATGCTATACAACAGCCCACAAATACGTTATTCGCTCCGCATGCGCTTTATTACTGTAGGCCTTGCCGCGAATCAAGTTGCCGTTGCTGCCCTAATCGGCTGTTCTTCTCCATGCACTCGCGAGTATAGAAGGGTTCATTATCGCAGTTTACCATGTGTACAGTATGCGACCGATTACCACCAAAACGTTCGAGTTTTGCCTGTTTTTCAGACACCCATTGTCCGATCCCCGTTATTGCGTCAGGTTTTCACCACCGTGACCAGAAAGTAAGATAGCCTGAATATTGCTAATGCCAACAGCAATAAGGGCTTCAGTGTCAAGTATCAAGCAGGGCCCAGTCTTGAACTGGAGGGTCGGGGCAACGCATTAGAATATGCCAAGCAAAATGACTGTAGTTCTTTCTCTCCCTACGTTCTGATGCAGCCCACCCAAGATGTACAGTACACAACCCTAGTAACAGAGATACAATGCGTAAAAGAACAAAATATTCCATACACTCATTGTGCTGACAATTGCACCTAATAGATAAATCAACCTTAACTGAGAATATTGAGTAGGCAAGACAAATAAGCCCTCTTTGCACGACTACCCTACTCTCACAGTATCATAGACTTTCAATCCACGGTAGACACAGTTTACCAGTCCAAAAAGAATCGACATTTGATAACAGCTCACAACGACACTCACCGTAGGAACAGGGACACTTTACATTTGGTTGGTGCAAGGGTGAATAGTGCATGCAATATAGCCGGGTAGAGAAGCTCAATCAGCGTTGTGTATCAACTACCGCATTTGGAGAACTGGTGGGCTCTTACTTTGAGATGTCAGTGAGCCCTTTTCAGCGCCAGTTTCAATGTTTGTGTACTCATTCCATCGAACTGTAAATAGTTGTATCGATATTGGGAGT
>MCFE01000933.1:0-25295 GCA_002104905.1 Basidiobolus meristosporus CBS 931.73
CCATGGAAGTAGTGGGTAAACTAATAAAGAGGCATGATTCTACAATGGAATATATGGATAGCACATTGGGAGGTAGAAAAATGAAATGCCATTTTGTAAATTGGTATAGCAACATTTTACAGGACTAGCTCTAGACAACCATACTGATATTATGAGGCCAACAGAAATCCACACAAAGGCTGTCAAAACACTGTCAAGTATTTTACCATATAGGGCAACTGCACATCTTGGTCTATTACGTCTGCTCAGATAAATGTAGACCATCTGAGGACCATCACAATGCCAATATAATATCATTGGAAGACCGCAAAAGCACTGGCGGATTTATTTCCTTATTTGGTGGTCCAAACACTGTTTAAATCCTGCCATAATACCATGAAAGGGTCAGGAATTCCAAGCCACCAGCATTAATGTGGGTGTATAATGAGATCTTCATGGCTGACCCCAATCAGATCCACCCACAGGATCAAATTACTTTTCATAGGGTGTTTTTGTGTGGTGTCCTGACAGCATCAATACCTCTCTGCTATAGAATTTGAATTTTGTGACAGCCTTCTGACAGGATCATCCAAACTTTTTCTCATAGGGCTTCTACACCTTAAAATACAGAATTTACACAAAAAAGACTTGAAGCCTGCCTATCAGAGGCACTAGAATCTAGCAGGTAGAAGGAGCATAATGGCTAAGTACTGCAAAGTATTTTGCAGATTTCTAAGAGGTTTTCATGGCCAAAGTAATGCAGACCATGTATTTATTTGCAGTATGTTTATGTTATCTGCATTACAAGGCATATCTTACCCTCATTCTATTAGGCCAAAAATGTTCACTTTAAATGTTTTGGCCCAGATTTTGACTAATGTACAGGCAGTTTTTTGATGTATACTCAGTACCCAAATATTCTCAGGTGTACTGCATTTGGTCAATATCCATGCCATACTCCAAATGGAGTAGAACTATGAAGTATTCTGTAATAACTCCTATCTTTAGGTTATACAGTAGTGCCAACTAATCCTGCCCAAAATCATAGGGTTATTTTTGATCATGTATCATAAATGTAGAGTCTGTTGTAAGAGTCTTGGAGATATTGGAAGTGATTGGGAGAACAAGTAGATTATGTGGTTTTCACTTAATGATTTATTGAATGTAAAAGTAGTATTTATACTTTTACCTGGTCTTGGCATTACAAACATGTAGAATAGGTTAAGGAAGGTCCCAAGAACATGTGTGCAAAGTTTGGGGCTGTTTGGACAACTTTGAGAATTTTCATGTTCTGGGTACCTGGTATTTTGGTGAAATATTCTAAGTAAATCCCAACAAGGAATTTGGTCAGTATTCTCTAGGATTTGAAGGTAATGATCTAAGTGACTAAGTTAGGTGAATATTTAGGTGGAAATACAAATTTTTACAACAGAGTCAAAGTAGCTTACTAGTCTATGCCCTATTCATTGACAGCATGTTTCCAGATATCTATTGCAATATAGATTACTTAGAAAAGTATTCTATACAGCTTGCAGTCTTTTAAACCTCTCAGTTTGTTTTTGCCCAATCAGTGCAGCAAAGATTTCACCATGTTGAAAACTTTCCCTCACCTTAACTGAGGAAGTCAGTGATTTTCTTGATTGGGAGCCCTCCAAATGTTATGAATAGACATGGCAGGAGAGTAAGGCTAGGCAAGGTGGGACCAGGAAAGGACTTAGGCATGGATCAACAAGGCAAGGTGATTTATTCCAGACTTATGTTTATCAGACTGAGGAATACATCAGGGGGGATGGGACTATATATACTTTTTGACAACATAGATGCCAAGTAATATTGACAAACACTAATGGGGCTCTGGGGTGAGGCACAGTAATATGCAAGATAGAAAAATACTAAAGAATAGACTAGAATATCACATGGGGATATGCAGGAGGTCAGCCAATCATGTGACATGGATTACCTCACATCATATGGGACTACATAAACTCCTATGGGAAGTTTCCATAGAGTATTCTCTTGTGTAATGTTGTCTTGGAGCATTCAGGAAGTTGCTAGAATGAGGCAGAATATTCTGGAAGAAACTGGGATTTCCTCACCAACTTGGTTTGGCTTGATCATGAAAGGTCAGGGATGTCATGTGATCATGACACCAAACATGTATTCAGATATTGCTATAACAGTACTCTCTTTGTGCCATTCTCTTTGGAAGAAAATAAGAGCTTCTCAGAATACTTAGTAGCTTAGTGACAAATTCTCCTTCACTCTAAGTCACCTACTTTCTCAAGAAATACTACTGTGATCAAGTGGTTTTACTCCACTCTCCCCTTGTTTTGATATTGAGGATATTGGAAAAGCAACAAATTCCAAGTTGATCCTGTTATTTGTACCTTTCCAGGCATCTTTTTTGAGTTCTAACTTGGCTTCTTTATTTATTATTTTAAATATAGATTTCATCTCTTGGTAATTAGCATAGCCCTAGAACCAACTTGCCCCTATCGAGTTTTTCTACCCATGCTAGGCAGTTTTCAAATGCCTTGAGGCTTTCGTAATCATATCCGCCATCTCATATAACAGTGCAGTCAAAATAAATCCGATCATTGGGCAATGTGAGTTTCAATGACCAATAGACTTGAAATATATTGACAATATTTATTCATTTAAAAATGGTACTTGAAGGGATTAGTTTAAAAGACAATTGATTGGTATTCAAGAGGATTGATCTAGGCAGTTATCACCCCCTTGAATAGTTTTCTTAAAGCCAAATATCTTGAAGTTGTAACCCAATCCAGTTGCGTACTCTACAACCTCTCGGTACTTAGCTTCATCCAACTCTGGTTGGCGAGCGAGGATCCAGAATGCAGATTGGCAAGTGGAGCCTACGAAGGCGATTTCATAGTCACCCCAGATGTTTACCACAACATAGTTGGGCCCCATATCAAGACGGTCCATCAACCTACTAAGCCAACTTTGCTCGTCGGAAGGAAAAGTGACGTTGAGGTAACCCGGATTGTTTTGTGGGTCTGTCTGCTGGGCCGTACCAATGATGGACTTGGGGGTGTTAGAGTTAGTGTTGACACATGTGTTGTTGACCTGAACGGATCCATTTTCCTGTAGCGTGTAGTTGGCCGTGACGCATTTGCAATCTTTCTCGAACGTGTTGTAGACTGTCCACGTTGTTCCGATTTCGTACCACTTTCCTTGGTATTTGGTGACATCAAGATTATATGATGGTGGTGGCGATGGACACACTGAGAGCGCCCCAGCAACTCCAATCGCGGCGATAATGGGGGTCAGGGTATGGATGAAGGATTTCATGGTTGCGCTTCTGGTAGAGTTCATTGGCTTCTTAAGTAGTTTTAGCGCATTTTCTTGCCATCGGGAACAGTCAACGATGACTCGATCCAGGACGATGGATGATTGTTCCTGTGTACGTCAATCATGGCAATCTAATCCACATTCTGACACAGGGATATGCGAAACAGGAATGTGCTATGTAAAGTAAGGTGGTTTACTGGAATGTCATGGGTTACGTTGATTTTCCATGGTCGGAAGTCACGCGTAATTGTCTTTATGTGGCTAAATGAATAATATAACAGACCAACAGTAGCGGCTGAGTAGCGGTTGGACCATGCTTTGGTCCATTGATTTCCTGCTCCACAGGTTGAAGTGAGATTCCGCAGTATCGGCTGATAGGCTTTAGTCCGGTATGTAAATTACAGATGAAGCTTGTGAGGAAATGGATTCGCAATGCGTTAATCCATTCAACCCGAGATTATTCAGTAATTCCGCCGAACCAGATCCAATAGAAACTGGCCGATTTGTTTGTTACATGGTGAGGTAGCAGGGTATAATGCTGCTTAAGTAGCAGTCTGGCCACCACTTGATGAGGTGTCTCAATAACCGTACGTCAGTGATTGAGGCCTGCATTCCAGCCGATTAACAGTAAATCATCGTTCACCAGAAACATGGTTCGAGAAGATTGGCCGCAGATTACCACCTAATATTTACCATTCGAAGCTTTTGAAATCGGTTTCTCTTGGGTGACCAACTAAAGGGGATATGTCCTGGTGCAATGCGCGTTAAATAGCGTAATCTCGATCTATGACGATTTGTTCATTATGTAGATACTTGGTATATTCCGAAAACTAGAGGAGTGGGCCCTCCCTTTCTCAGCCTGCAGTTACCAATTTATTATGCAGTTTCCATGGCATCGAAATACGATGTATAATAGCTACTAGACCAAGTAAATGTGATCAGAATAGTGTGCGTATGCTCAGTCTTTGGTTTTGTGTATACCTCAGCAAAATTAGATGGATCTTTGAGCATCTTATACTAAGATTTCCCCAGCGATTGTGTTCTTCAATATAATGCAATGTCTGGTATCAATTATCCGCACAATGTTCAACTGCGTTTTCCCCGAAGTATATGACAAACAAACCCGAGTTATTATTGTGTGTACATCTGATTGTGAACACACCGATGATGTTTCTCGTGTCGCAAAAGTTTTAAAAGATGAAGTCGGGTATCCAAAAACGATGTATTATAAAGCTGGTTATCAAGCCCGTGCGGGAGTGTATGCACATAAAGGTTCTCCGAAGAACCATTTGTATAGTTATTAATAAATATGCTTGGTGATCCCTGGTCGTGAAGTTGTCGGAAGGATTCAAAAGCTGGGTGAGAATGTACGAAATGTTAACCATTCAGATGTTACGCGAGAGATGCTGAATTTTGTCCAAGGTTTCTTCTCTCCATAAAGAAGGCATGCGCATTGGTGTTAGGTGGAACGCTGGTTACTGTAGGAATTGTGAAGCTTGTCACCGTGGCGCATTCATTGATTGTGAGAAGTTTTGGGTAACCGGAGTTGATGCTGGTAGCAGTCCCGAAAGTGGAGATGGAGGTTGAATGCAGTCTTAGGGCCTGCAGGGTACCAGTGCAACATGGCCAGCATCAGGGATTCGGGTCGAATATATCAAATTTCTACAGCAAAGTCGCCTGGGCCTTACTATGGATGATCTTGATGATAGTGGGCGTTGGCAATCTGGAATGCGCAATCTTTGACGCCAACGAGATGAGAAGTTGGGAATCTGTTTCTGCAACAATGGCATCCTCGGGCATGGTGGTATAGCGGTTAGGTCCCCATTTCATAATAGATAACCTAGTGGGTAGTTGCCTGATAGTTCGTGCATATCTTCTACGCCATGATAAGCACTAGAATGGTAATCTAGAACAAAAAGCAATTTCATTTGAATCAAACTGCTGAATAATTGTAAAGATGGGATTTAGCTCAGTACATGGTTTGTCAACAAGAATGTAACACGCATGAGGACTGAGCTGAATTTTTGCGCAGAACCAACGTTCCTATCAGCTGTAAGAGATCCCTTAGCTTCGGAGATGTGGGTACGAGAGCCGTCTACAGTAGAAGAAATGAAAGTAGGGGTCTTGGGTGGATCCCAAGGAAGATTCTCACTGTGTATACATTGCATATCAATAGATTCGAAGTAAACCTTATACCCGGTTGCTTGCTCCAATCAGTCAGCCCACCAGCCTAATCCATTCTACCATTATTGTACGCATTAGAGTTCCAAATCGAAAGTTGAGCATGTGCTGGCCTCGCAGGATATTGAAAAGCTTTTGTTGTGTGGTTGTAAGTATCTTTCCTAAGCACGGTTCTGGCTATTTTCTTGTTGACCCAGAAACTGATCAACTCTTTTTTTGACACCTTTAAGCTCACAACTCCTTTGTAATTATTCTCTATATCCAGACGGTTCAACCACGAGTCCGCCTGAAATCTATCAAAGTCATTGAGGGTCAACCAACTACTTGCACTTGAATCACTTTCATAAATAGGTTTTCCTTCAATGATTTATTGGACATAGAAGTTGCAATTTTGCTTATGCAGAGTTTTGCCAACAAAGAAATCCAGGGTAAGTTCTGAGAAGTTTCAATGACATGTGTGCAAAGTTTGGTGTCATTTGGGCAATGGGGATTGATATCATATTCTGGGTGCCTTTCATCTGGATAAATATATGCCAACTAAATCTCAATTGAGAACTCAATTGGATGTTGGTAAATACCTTGTGAGAGTCTTGGAGTTATTGAGAGTGATTGGAGGAGCAAGTAGATTGTGTGGTTTTTACTTAATGATTTATTGAATGTAGAAGTAGTATTTATACTATGACATGGTCTTGGGAAAACAACCTTGTAAAAATTTTTTAGACAAGTCCCAACAACGTGTGTGAAAAATTTGGGGGTTGGACAACCTCACAAATTTCATGAAGTCCATGCACTACGATCCAAGTGACTAAGTTAACTAAATATTCAAGTGCAAATACGGAATTTACAATATAATTACAGGAAATTGTTGACCCAACTCTATACCCACCAGCAGCTCTTTTTTGCTGGCTACTCTTTTTACTACTACATTTCATTTGGCTTTTGATTTACAGCATCGTGTTCAACTATAGGCCTAAGTTAATTGCATTAAACATACACTTGACAACAAGCATATAAATCCTCTGAATTCATGACCCACAGATTTGGCGAGGACCTTATGAAGCTTTATTTTTGTAGGATCAGTAAGAATGAGGTCTTGAGCAAAATATCCATCACCAAAATATTCATTACTTAGAAGCTGAGGTACCATGCCGAAGACAGAGGTTCTTGGGTCAGTAATCCGACATCTTTAGGATGTTGTAGGGGTGATTATTCTGATGATTTTGTAGGCATTTTGAGAACGTCTCGAACCCAGTTGTTGAACTCGCACATCAGATGTGTCTGATGCTGTCGAATCATCCAACCTGGGACTAACGCAGGGAACTCAACCAGAAGCTTTAGTCGCAGGCCATCCGATTCTTTCCTAATCTGGTGCCTTACACCACCAATGACAGCTCCATTTTTAGTACGTGCTACGCCGAACATCTGCTCATCGTATGTAGGATCCTTCTCAGAGCAGAGCCCTTCTGCGTCACCGTAGCGGATGAAGAACTGTGTAGGGAATGGGGACCCGCCAGTTGTCTCAATTACTTCCTGGGTATTCTCGCCAGTGTTTGCTATCAAGTAGTGGTCAGGGCATGCCATGAGCCGCATCTTGTCGTACTCCAGGTCATCATTCAGCATTATGTGATTTAGCTTGTCCAAAAATTCGCTGGGCTCTACAACCACACCACTTACGGCGATCTCCACCACGCTATACTTCCTTCTGCCGAACGACAGAAAGCTGGCGATCTGCATCACCAGCTGTGAGAGACCGAGATAGAAGCCCAACTTCTTACGCAGTTTGTCTTTACCCGCTTCGATCTTCATCTCGGCCAGGCTGTTTCTCTGTTCATCAAGGTGCTGATCGCTGGATTTTTGTTCTAAATTCAACAGACGATGAACAAGGCTCGTTACATGTGTCACTCGCTTGGCCTCCCACTTTCTAATATTTTCATATGGTACCAATTTCCCATCAGCGTATGTTTTGATCTCCGTTTGTTCAGTGCAAACAACACCCCCAGAGGCTCGATATTTTGGGACTTCACTCATTGAAACTTTAGTGTGAATGGTGTATAACAGACCGTCAGGCGTGTCCATATAATGGCAGGTGTAAGTTCCGCAATCATCCGCAGGAAATATATTGGATGATCACCCGCGGCAGTAAATAGCACAAACCGAACAACCATTCGTTGTGGGGTTTACAATATGTACATATCACTCTCGGGTCAACACTTGCGCTGCCCCATTGGCCCATAAGCCATACATATAAGTTCTTAATTTGCCACAATGTCACATCCAGTGATAGCAGACTGCAATTAGTTCCTGGTTGTTCGGATTTACAGCCCTCAATGGTGTAGCATTTTGGTCACAAACCTTATGCATCACAGAATCATCCAAAGCTTGTTGAGTACCTATTGATCGCCCATCCTGACATATAATTGGACAAATAGTCAGGAAACATCGCACCACTCCCACGAGACGTGGTGTCGATCTAAACTGGCATGTGGCTTCAACCCAACCATAACTACTCTTACCCGGTTATCTCGCTACATATATGTATATATATATATGTACTAACTTCAGTCACGCTACGGGATTTGGAATGTATCGTATGGGTTGAACTGAGAGCTGGGATATCTTTGTTATTCCATTTCGGTCAACCTCGACTTGGCCCACTAATCCTATCCGCATTAGTGAGAACGAATAGGAATCAAAGCCGATAAACATTGGATTGTTATCAGCCAGCATCAGATTTCGCAAACAACCATGGGCTCGATCAATCAATAGCAGTTTACTGACGCTCTGGCATTGCGCTAAACAGTTTGCCAAGGAGTATCAATGCAAAGCCCTCACACGTATACATATCCATATGGTGGAAAGGTCGGGAAAAAGAATATTTTCTCCCCGAAAGAAGTGTACCAAGTTGTTGGGTCAAGTCATAAGCGCCACAATCAGCAGAATGTCTGTTGTGAGTTTTGTTGAAGAATCCTTTGTGTGTACTACACGAAAGTGGTGATTTAGATTCAGACTTCTTCTGTGGGAATCCTTCATCTCGCCATGGGGCTATCCTTCCGCTAACCAGTTTCTGTCATCGCTTCTTTGGAAGCGGCCCTCGCTATTCCATTTGGTGATTCTCACACAGCCTACGCCAACAACCCGTGCGCTGGGTAAGACTTGTTATTCGGGGGTATCGGTCCTCAACTGTGAACACAGAGTATAAACTGGGGAGGGACGCCAATCTCAACAAGTGAGAATTATAGTGAGCAACTTGGGTTTTCTGGATTGTTAGACGTTGATGCTTTCAAGCTTCTGACCCAAGTCTTTTTTGGTTAACATAATGACCGTTTGTCCAGTAGCCCTATATCTGCCCAAGTAGCTGTAGATCCAAGGTATCGGCGCCTAACCAGCAGCCTGGGTGTGTGGAGGGTGGTACCAGAAGAAAAAGCTGTCTACTCGTCACTTCTGTAGTGGATATTTCAGTGACAACAGGCATTAGAGAATATGAGATTGAAGTCTACGATATAGTACAAGAGTGAGGAGGGAAAATAACAGCAGGGCTGAAGTGGTATGAACTCCACTAGCGAAACATCTGTTATGGAGGCATTTCCATTTGTAGTGTAGTTTATACAGTAACAGACGAATCCAGCGCATTAGAAACGTTAGGTTTCCACGTATGATAAGGATAAGCCAATCTATACGGCTTGTGTCTACCAGTGGCTGGAAAGTAAGACGGCTATCCATACAAATAACATTGTGAGAGAAGCAAACGACCCATCCTACTGATTCTCAAGCAAGCGCCGGAAGCGTACGCACAGGAATCGATTCGTTGTTTGGTCGATGCTCGTTGACCGTTCGATAGCTTGAAGTTGATGATACCATACAGGAGTACTTTTTTGGTCATCGACAGCAAACTAACCAAATATGGATATTCTCGAGTGCATTTTCTCCCCCCATTCATTAGCAATATCACCATTCAATTTCACAATGTTGCATTGTCATGACCTTACAGTTAATGCCGCTAAGCATCCTATGACATGGAAATGGAACCATAGAAAAAACTTGGGGTCCAAATGCTTGTGAGCATGTGGATTTCCTAATACGTCGAAGGCCTGGATCTCGTTTATGCTATATTTTATTACTTAAATTCTCAAGTACATATCATCTTGATTCTACGCAGTGAGATTCCGTTGCTGCTGTAATTCCTCGAGTCTCGAGTAGAGGACAGATCCAATATGTGCCATGGGTTCAGGCCTATTCATCTCCAGATGTGCACATTCAACCTCATGTACTTCGATCTTTCCGCGAACAAATGGCGCCCAGCTGTTGGGATCAATCAAGAGGGCGGTTTCTTCTGAGGGAACTGTTGCGCTGAAGAACAATATATCACCAGAAAACATCGAAGGAGAATATTGGCTTGAAACACGCGAATTGTTTCTCACGACATTTCGTACTGTTTCCCATAGCGCTTGGCCTTCTCCAGGTGTATATTTACTTCCGAAGCGAGCAAGGAGTTCAATATATGAGGTATCATGTTCATTCTCATCTATACAACCTAGGGTCGACATGGCTTCAGCTCTAGAGTCCATCAAAGCAAGAAGATCAACCTTCTCGCCTTGCATCTCCAGCTGTACGGCCATATGGTGGGCTACAGTTCCACCAAACGACCATCCCAGTAGATTGTATGGTCCATGGGGCTGAATAAGTCGTATTTGATCAATGTAATCGCTTGCCATGTCCTCTAGTGTCAATGCGGGCCGACTATTTCCATCGAGTCCACGTGCTTGTATGCCGTACAGGGGCTGGTCTGCATGTAAGTGCTTTGCAAGACCAACAAAGCTCCAACTCAATCCGAATATGGGGTGAACACAGAACAATGGAGACCGGTTACCATTTGGTTTGAGAGGTAACATCACATTGAATGCATCCTCATGACTACTATCTTGTTGCGGTAGCACCTGGACCAGTTCTTCGATGGTGGGAGCTTGGAAGATTGTCCTTAACTTCAGTTCGAAACCTAAGCTTGAACGTATCCTGCCAATCAACTTGACGGCAAGTAATGAATGCCCGCCAATCATGAAGAAGTTATCGTGACGACCGACTCGTTCGATACTAAGAAGCTCCTCCCAGATGGCAGCCAGGGCGGTCTCGATCTCGCCCACTGGTGCCTCGTATTTCTGGCTGACGAGAGAGCTGCTGTCTGGCTCTGGAAGTGCCCGACGGTCGAGCTTGCCATTTGGAGTTAACGGCAGTTCATCCAGGCGAACAAATGCTGCTGGTGTCATGTAATCGGGCAGCTTCTCAGCAATGTAAGTGCGAAGCAAATGAGCAAGGCCCTCCTTGTGTTCAGCTACTACATATGCAACTAAACGTTTCTCGGTGCCCTCGCCCAGGGCTAGCACTGCTGCTTCTTTGACGAGAGGATGATCGACGAGACGAGCCTCAATCTCACCAGGCTCGATTCGGAATCCACGGATCTTGATTTGGTGGTCGTTACGGCCTAGATATTCCAAGTTGCCATCTGGCAGGTAGCGAGCCAGGTCTCCGGTCTTGTACATGCGACAACCTTCTTTATCGCTGAATGGATCGGGTAGGAATCGCTCGGCGGTCAAGTCGGGGCGGTTCAAATAGCCGCGTGCGACACCAGCTCCACCGATATGAAGCTCACCGACAGCCCCGAGTGGTACCGGCTTCCCGTGCGAGTCCAATAGGTAAAGTCGGGTGTTGGCAATAGGACGGCCAATGGGGACATTGATGGCTTGATCCAGTGGTGTGCTCATGTCGTAGACGGAACACCCGACCACTGTTTCTGTGGGTCCATACTCGTTGACTATCCGCACACCAGGCTGAATGCTGCGCCAAAGTGCTACTGTCGAAGGACTCAGCGCTTCTCCACCAACTACGAACGTATCCACTCGCGTTTTCGCTCCATCTGCCTGTAGGCGTCGACCCATCAGGTCAAGGTGGGCTGGGGTGATCTTCAGCAAGCCCTCACCCTGTGCTTGGCGCACGTAGGCTTCCAGTGCCACCATTTCATCGCCTGACTTCAGTAGTGTCACAGTGCTGCCATAAAGAAGCGGGGTCCACAAGCTGGTAACGGTCGCGTCGAAGGAGAGTGATGATGATACCACAGAGCCTTGCTTAGGTGCGTACGTTTGCACTGCCCAGTGCAAGTAGTTGCACGCGCCGCTGTGAGGAATCATTACACCCTTGGGTGTACCAGTGGAGCCAGAGGTGTAGATCAGATAAGCAAGATGCTCGGAGGTAAGGTCAAGGATATGCGGGTTGGTGGCTGGCAAATCAGGTACTTCATTCGGGTCAATCACAGTCAATGAAGCAATAGCAGCCTTGCCAAGTGCGGCACAGCCTGCTGCATCGGCAAGCAGAGCAATGGGTGCCGCATCCTTGAGGATGTGGCCAAGGCGCTCACTTGCATACACTGGATCGAGTGGAATGTAGGCACCACCGGCTTTCAGGATCGCCAGCAGGCCTACGACCATGGCCGGACTGCGCTCCACACAGATCGCCACAAGAGTGTCAGGTCTGACTCCAACGGCGATGAGGTGATGAGCCAGGCGATTGGCGCATGCGTTGACCTCAGCATAGGTCAGGGTTACGGATTCATACACAATAGCCACAGCATCGGGGGATCGAGAGACCTGCTGCTCAAAGAGATGATGGATACACAATTGGTCTGGATAGATTTCGTCAGTTGTGTTCCACGAACGAAGCAACAAATTAAGCTCATCCACAGGCATGACTTCTAATTCACGAGAGGCCATTGTAGACGTGAACTCCAACGCATCCGATAGACTCTGCAGTGCCTGTCTCATATATTCCGCAATACGTACTGAATCAAATGGCTGAACCACCTGTGCAGTCACACCGAGTGCATCACCAAAGTCTTCTACCGACATTACAAATGGGTAATTCGTACGCTCTTGCCCTTCAAGATACTCGATACCTGGAATTCCTATATTTTCAACTGCCACTTGTTCATTATGGCGGTAGTTCAAAAGGGCACTGAACATTGGGGTACCCGAGGCGACGCTACTGCATCTTTGAGCGAGCGCCAACGAAGCATACTCATGCTCCATCAATGCAGCTAAGGATGTATGGGTTTTGCGAACGGTATCCTGAACACTACCAGATCCCACATCAATACGGAGTGGTAAGGTATTGATGAATGGACCCATTGTGCTTCTGAGTCCCGAGCCAGCATTCATACGCCCGAAGAGCACAGTACCAAACACTACGTGATGCTGTCCACTAGTTCTGGCAATCACCTGTGCCCAAGCCAGATGGCACAAGCTGGCAAGACTGACGCCCATCGATTTGGCATGCTCCCGAAGGCGGTCATTCAGGTCCTGTGGTAGTCTGAGGTGGGTTTCAGTGATATCTAGGCCGTCACCGTGCACATCTGACAGCCCAAAAGGCAAGGCTGGCGTGTCGATTTCGCCAAGCATCTGGGTGAAGAAACGCTCATGTGCCTCAACATTGGGTCCTGCACGAGCTTGTGCAATGAGGTTACGGAACGGTTGTGGTGATGGTAGTGGGTCACCTTCACCATCCATGAATGCTTGGATCTCCATGTGCATGAGCTTCAATGAAGTATTGTCATCAATGATGTGATGCATCAGTTGAATCACTATCCATCTGCCATCATCATCCTGGGCAGCCACATAACGTAACAACGGTGCCTGGGTCAAGTCGATGCTATGCTCGCGGGGATCGAACCGTTGCTTCAGTTGCTCCACAATAGGGCCATCGGATGAGTTGAGCGACAGCTCGGTGAAGGACAAAGTTGCATGGCGCAATACAACCTGAGCAGGGGTGGAAAGACCTTCCCACATAATGCCCGTGCGCAAGATGTCATGGCGATCTACCACCTTTTGCACAGCGCCAAGGTAACGATCGAGGACGTCTTTGCTATCGAAGGCGATGGCACTAATGAGTAGATATGGGTCGCCCTTGCTGACCATCATATGATGGAATAGCATGCCATCCTGCAATGGAGCCAGGGCGTAGATATCTTGAATATTACTAACACCTCCTTCGACCTGGCTGACGATATGATCAATATCACTCTGAGTCAAATCAATGAGTGGAAGCATTTCCGGAGTTATTTCGGTGGTGCCAGGAGTTATAAGGTTCGCGGGTGCCGCTGCCATAAAAGAAACATGGTTCTGGTTAAGAGATTGTGCTAGTACACTCAGAGTTGGGGTATCGAACAAAGAACGGACAGATAGCCCAAGGCCAATGCGACGAAGGCGTTCAATCAGCTGTACAGCGAGTAGGGAATGGCCACCGAGCATGAAGAAGTTGTCATGACGACCAACTCGTTCGATACTAAGGAGCTCCTCCCAGATGGCAGCCAGGACGGTCTCGATCTCGCCCACCGGTGCCTCGTATTTCTGGCTGACGAGAGAGCTGCTGTCTGGCTCTGGAAGTGCCCGACGGTCGAGTTTGCCATTTGCAGTCAGTGGAAGTTTGTCCATGCGAACAAATGCCGTTGGGATCATGTAATCAGGTAGTTTTTCTGCCACATGAGAGCGAAGCAAATGCGCAAGTTCCTCCTCGTGTGCAGCAACAACATATGCAACTAGACGCTTGTCAGAGTCGTCACCGACTGCAAGTACCGCTGCTTCTTTGACCAGTGGGTGATCAACAAGACGAGCCTCAATCTCCCCGAGTTCAATACGGAAACCGCGGATCTTGACTTGGTGATCGTTACGACCCAAAAAGATGAGGCTGCCATCACTTTGGTAGCGACCGAGGTCACCAGTCCGGTACATGCGAGCACCTGGCGTCTTGCTGAATGGGTCAAGTGGGAACCGCTCAGCTGTCAGTTCTGGTCGGTTCAGGTATCCACGGGTGACACCAGCACCTCCGATGTACAGCTCGCCAACCACTCCCATAGGCACGGGATTGCCGCGAGTGTCCAGGATGTACGTGGTCAGATCAGGGATTCTTGCACCAATGGGACTAATCGCCTGTGTGCAGTCCGTCTTCTTCATCACACGGTAGGTGACATGGACTGTGGTCTCCGTGATGCCATACATGTTCACGATCTTGGGGGAGTGTTCAGATCGGGTGGCGTACCATGGCTGCAGGATGGCCGGCTCGAGGGCCTCCCCTCCGAAGATCACGTAGCGCAATTGGTCCTGGAGCTCACTTTGCGCGTGGCACGCAATCAGCGGCTTGAAGGCGCTCGGGGTAAGGTTCAGCACGGTGATGCCTTGCTCACAGATCAGTTCATAGAGGTCCTCGGAGGAACGAGTGACATGGTGAGATGGGAGCACCAACTTACCACCATATCGCAGAGCACCCCACAGCTCCCACACGGAGAAATCGAAGCTGTACGAGTGCAGCAGGCACCAGACATCGTTTTCGTTGAACTGGTACCAGGCGGCCGTTGCATCAAACAGGCGAGTGACCTGTGCGTGCTCCACCATCACACCCTTAGGCTTTCCAGTGGATCCAGAGGTGTAGATGACGTAGGCAAGGTGATGCGAGGTCAGGCTGGTGACTTGTGGGTTGGTGGCGGGGTGTTCTTCGAACTGCGCATTGGGGTCGACCACCGTCAGTGAAGCGAGTGATGCTTCACCAATAGTGTTGCCACCATGCTCGTCCGCCAAGAGAATGGAGGGCGACGCATCGGAAACAATATCGTTGAGTCGTTCACTAGCATACACCGGGTCCAGTGGCAAGTAAGCGCCACCAGCCTTCAAGATGGCCAGTATTCCAATGACGATTGCAACGGAACGCTCTACGCAGAGTGCAACAAGGGTGTCAGGCTTGACTCCGAGCTCAATGAGATGATGGGCGAGGCGATTGGCACGCTCGTTGACCTCAGAATAGGTCAGTGTCTGAGATTCCGACACAACAGCTATGGCGTTGGGGAAGCGAGTGACCTGCTCCTCGAATAGTTGGTGGATACATTGGTGATTTGTATAAGGCTCATCAGTGATGTTCCATTTTTCAATTAAAAGCTTTTGTTCTGACGAAGAAAGTAGATTCACTGATGAAACAGACTGCCCGGCATCGGTGGCTATAGCTTGCAACATGGCTTGCAAATATCCGATATGTCTCTCGATGGTGGATTGCTCAAAGAGGGCAGTCGAGTACCCAAGATGGCCGATAATCTCGTCATTCTCTTCGTACAGCTCAAGGTCCAGGTCAAACTTGACAATATCATAGGTCACTTCGGCTGGTGATATTATTATTCCTGGTAGATGTACTTCACCTTCGTCATTATTTTGCCAGGCAAACATCACTTGGAAGAGTGGGGTCTGATCCATTCTACGAGGCGGCTTTGTAATCTCCACCACTTGCTCAAATGGTAGATCCTGATGAGCTTGGGCAGCCACTGCAAATTGACGGACACGCTCCAGTAGCTCCGACCCGCTTGGATTACCGGAAAGATCAACGCGAAGAACCAGGGTATTTACAAAGAATCCGATCAATTGCTCGATCGCGCGATGGTTGCGATTGGCGCTTGGTGTGCCAATCATTATATCATCTTGTCCTGAGAGTCGCGACAGCACAGCACTCCATGCTGCCAGGATAGTCATGAACAATGTTGCTCCATTCTGCTGACTGAGGCGCTTAAGGGCCAATGTTGTGTGCGAGTCCACACGAATTGGCATCCGGGCTCCTGCAAACGATTGCCGAGAAGGACGAGGCCGGTCAGTTGGCAGGGTGATTGACACAGGTGCCCCGGCGAGTGCATTGCGCCAGAACTCGCTTTGTTCCTGGAGCCTATCACCGCTGAGCCACTTTCTCTGCCAGGCGGCATAGTCGGGGTACTGGAGGGTAAGTGGGGCTAATGGGTCGGGTAGACCATTATGGAATGCTGTGTAGAGGTCACTCAGCTCACGAGTCAACAGTCCCATTGACCAACCATCCGAGACAATATGATGCTGTGTTAGCAAGAAGACGTGATCATTGTGAGCAAGCTGAATCAATTTCGCACGAACCAACGGCCCAGTTTCGAGGTTAAAAGGTGCACTAGCCTCGACAGCACTCAGCTCCTGAAGACGCTTATCCATATCAGGCTCGCCCCGGATGTCATAAGCGGACATACCAATTCCTAAGTTCGCAGGCAGGAGCTGGACTCTGGGTTGACCGTCAACAGTGATAAAGATGGAACGTAGTGATTCGTGTCGGCTGAATACGGTATTCAAAGCACGCTGAAGTGCAATTTGATCAAGAGTTCCGCGCAGACGGAGCGCCATTGGCATATGATAGATGTCACTGACACCCTCGATCTGAGCGAGGAACCACAAACGTTGTTGAGCAAAAGATGGCATTAGAGCGGCTCCTCGAGATACCGGCATGATACTATCAAACACCTGCTCCTTTTGAGATAGCTGCTTAGTAATCACATTCGCAAGATCAGACAATATTGGTGAGGCGAATAGTGAAGTCAACTGAAGCTGTATACCGAGAACAGAGACCCGATTCATCAAACGCACGGCAAGTAAGGAGTGGCCACCAAGCATGAAGAAGTTATCGTGACGACCGACTCGTTCGATACTAAGGAGCTCCTCCCAGATGGCAGCCAGGGCGGTCTCGACCTCGCCCACTGGTGCCTCGTATTTCTGGCTGACGAGAGAGCTGCTGTCTGGCTCTGGAAGTGCCCGACGGTCGAGCTTGCCATTTGGAGTTAACGGCAGTTCATCCAGGCGAACAAATGCTGCTGGTGTCATGTAATCGGGCAGCTTCTCAGCAACATGAGTGCGGAGCAAATGAGCAAGGCCTTCCTTGTGCTCAGCAACTACATATGCAACTAAACGTTTCTCGGTGCCCTCGCCCAGGGCTAGCACTGCTGCTTCCTTGACGAGAGGATGATCGACGAGACGAGCCTCAATCTCACCAGGCTCGATTCGGAATCCACGGATCTTGATTTGGTGGTCGTTACGGCCTAGATATTCCAAGTTGCCATCTGGCAGGTAGCGAGCCAGGTCTCCGGTCTTGTACATGCGGCAACCTTCTTTATCACTGAATGGATCAGCCAAGAAACTCTGTGCGGTCAATTCAGGTCTATTGAGATAGCCTCTTGCCACTCCTACTCCTCCAATATACATTTCACCTACTGCTCCTAATGGTACAGGTTGTCCAAAAGCATCCAGAAGGTAGACTCGCTTGTTTGAAATAGCACGGCCGATCGGTACAATATTTCCCGAGAAATCTGGAGGGCACTTCCATGCTATGGCACTGACAGTAGTCTCTGTTGGTCCGTAATCGTTAATAATTCTACCGTTGGGAATTAATCGCTGAAGTGTACGGAGCAGTGTTATTGGGAGCGCTTCACCAGCCATGATCAGTGTCAAAGATGTGGTTAAGGGTGGCAAAGACGAGCAGTCTTGGAGCATTGCTGGTGTTAGAATAGTTTGAGTTATTGAATACCGCTCCAGGTAATCCCATAGAAGAACTCTGTGAAGTCGGACGTAGTCAGGCAGTAGGTGCAGACAAGCTCCCCATCCAAGTGCATTGAACATCTCCAGGGCACCGCCATCGAAGCTGAATGAGAAGAACTGCATAACTCGACTTGTAGGCCTGATGCCAAAAACGTCGGCTCTGGTCTTGATAAGGCTCACAAATCCTTGGTGTTCCACCATTACACCTTTAGGTTTACCAGTAGAGCCAGAAGTGTAAATAACGTAGGCCAGATGATGTGAATTCAACTCTGGTACCTGGGGATTGATGGAGGGATAGTCTGAGTAAGTGTGTGGGTCCAATAAAGTAACCGAGGAAAGCACGGTTGAGCCGAGCATTGTTCGCCCAAGAGTATCGGCAATTAAGATAACTGGACGAGCATCACTAATGATATCTCTCAGTCGCTCACTAGCATATGATGGGTCCAGAGGGACGTATGCGCCACCTGCTTTAAGGATTGCAAGTAAAGCTACTACTAGAGCAGGGCTGCGTTCCATGCAGATCGCTACAAGAGTGTCGGGCTTGACACCGCGATCTATAAGAAGATGTGCAAGGCGATTGGCGCACGCATTGACTTCAGCGTAGGTAAGTGTCTGTGACTCGTACACAATGGCCACCGAATCAGGCGAATGAATGGCATGTTCCTCGAATAGATGATGAATACACATCTGGTCCGGGTAATCCATATCTGTGGCGTTCCATGAATAAAGTAGCATATTACGCTCATCCACAGGAACGACCTCCATTTCCTGAGCAGGCATGCTTGGCGTGAGCTCCAAAGCATCAGCCAGACTTAACAATGACTGTTGCATGTACTCGGCTATACGAACTGAATCGAAAGGCTCAACAATTTGAGCGGTTACACCGAGAGCGTCACCGAAATCTTCTACCGACATTCCGAATGGGTAATTCGTACGCTCTTGCCCCTCAAGATACTCGATGCCAGCGATTTCTGTTTCCTCACTTGATACTTGATTATGGTGACGGTAGTTCAAGATGGCGCTGAACATTGGGGTACCTGAAGCGACGCTACTGCATCTTTGAGCGAGCGCCAACGAAGCATACTCATGCTCCATCAATGCAGCTAAGGATGTATGGGTTTTGCGAACGGTATCCTGAACACTATCAGATCCCACATCAATACGGAGTGGTAAGGTATTGATGAATGGACCCATTGTGCTTCTGAGTCCCGAGCCAGCATTCATACGCCCGAAGAGCACAGTACCAAACACTACGTGATGCTGTCCACTAGTTCTGGCAATCACCTGTGCCCAAGCCAGATGGCACAAGCTGGCAAGACTGACGCCCATCGATTTGGCATGCTCTCGAAGGCGGTCATTCAGGTCCTGTGGTAGTCTGAGGTGGGTTTCAGTAATACCAAGACCTTCATTGTGAACATCTGATAGCCCAAAAGGCAAGGCTGGCGTGTCGATTTCGCCAAGCATCTGGGTGAAGAAACGCTCATGTGCCTCGACATTGGGTCCTGCACGAGCTTGTGCAATGAGGTTACGGAACGGTTGTGGTGATGGTAGTGAGTCACCTTCACCATCCATGAATGCTTGGATCTCCATGTACATTAGCTGCACTGAAGTATTGTCATCAATGATGTGATGCATCAGTTGAATCACTATCCATCTGCCATCATCATCCTGGGCAGCCACATAACGTAACAACGGTGCCTGGGTCAAGTCGATGCTATGCTCGCGGGGATCGAACCGTTGCTTCAGTTGCTCCACAATAGAGCCATCGGATGAGTTGAGCGACAGCTCGGTGAAGGACAAAGTTGCATGGCGCAATACAACCTGAGCAGGGGTGGAAAGACCTTCCCACATAATGCCCGTGCGCAAGATATCATGGCGATCTACCACCTTTTGCACAGCGCCAAGGTAACGATCGAGGACAGCTCTGCTATCGAAGGCAAGTGCACTGATGAGCAAATACGGGTCACCCTTAGTCGACATGATGTGATGGAATAGCATGCCATCCTGCAATGGAGCCAGGGCGTAGATATCTTGAATATTACTAACACCTCCTTCGACCTGGCTGACGATACGATCAATATCACTCTGAGTCAAATCAATGAGTGGAAGCATTTCCGGAGTTATTTCGGTGGTTTCGTGCTTAATAAGATTTGGAGGTATCATTGATGCTGCTGCAACAGATATACGGTCACAATTGAGAGATTGAGCTAGTATGCTCAAAGTAGGAGTATTGAATAGAGCACGAATAGGTAGAACGAGTCCAATGCGACGAAGGCGTTCAATCAGCTGTACAGCGAGTAGGGAATGGCCACCGAGCATGAAGAAGTTGTCATGACGTCCTACTCTATTGATCTGGAGCAACTCTTCCCAGATGGCAGCCAGGGCGGTCTCGATCTCGCCCACTGGTGCCTCGTATTTCTGGCTGACGAGAGAGTCACTATCGGGCTCTGGAAGTGCCCGACGGTCGAGTTTGCCATTTGCAGTCAGTGGAAGTTTGTCCATGCGAACAAATGCCGTTGGGATCATGTAATCAGGTAGTTTTTCTGCCACATGAGAGCGAAGCAAATGCGCAAGTTCCTCCTCGTGTGCAGCAACAACATATGCAACTAGACGCTTGTCAGAGTCGTCACCGACTGCAAGTACCGCTGCTTCTTTGACCAGTGGGTGATCAACAAGACGAGCCTCAATCTCCCCGAGTTCAATACGGAAACCGCGGATCTTGACTTGGTGGTCGTTACGACCCAAAAAGATGAGGCTGCCATCACTTTGGTAGCGACCGAGGTCACCAGTCCGGTACATGCGAGCACCTGGCGTCTTGCTGAATGGGTCAAGTGGGAACCGCTCAGCTGTCAGCTCTGGTCGGTTCAGGTATCCACGGGTGACACCAGCACCTCCGATGTACAGCTCGCCAACCACTCCCATAGGCACAGGATTGCCGCGGGTGTCCAGGATGTACGTGGTCAGATCAGGGATTCTTGAACCAATGGGACTAATCACCTGTGTGCAGTCCGTCTTCTTCATCACACGGTAAGTGACATGGACTGTGGTCTCCGTGATGCCATACATGTTCACGATCTTGGGGGAGTGTTCAGATCGGGTGGCGTACCATGGCTGCAGGATGGCCGGCTCGAGGGCCTCCCCTCCGAAGATCACGTAGCGCAATTGGTCCTGGAGCTCACTTTGCGCGTGGCACGCAATCAGCGGCTTGAAGGCGCTCGGGGTAAGGTTCAGCACGGTGATGCCTTGCTCACAGATCAGTTCATAGAGGTCCTCGGAGGAACGAGTGACATGGTGGGATGGGAGCACCAACTTACCACCATATCGCAGAGCACCCCACAGCTCCCACACGGAGAAATCGAAGCTGTACGAGTGCAGCAGGCACCAGACATCGTTTTCGTTGAACTGGTACCAGGCGGCCGTTGCATCAAACAGGCGAGTGACCTGTGCGTGCTCCACCATCACACCCTTAGGCTTTCCAGTGGATCCAGAGGTGTAGATGACGTAAGCAAGGTGATGCGAGGTCAGGCTGGTGACTTGTGGGTTGGTGGCGGGGTGTTCTTCGAACTGCGCATTGGGGTCGACCACCGTCAGTGAAGCGAGTGATGCTTCACCAATAGTGTTGCTACCATGCTCGTCCGCCAAGAGAATGGAGGGCGACGCATCGGAAACAATATCGTTGAGTCGTTCACTAGCATACACCGGGTCCAGTGGCAAATAAGCGCCACCAGCCTTCAAGATGGCCAGTATTCCAATGACGATTGCAACGGAACGCTCTACGCAGAGTGCAACAAGGGTGTCAGGCTTGACTCCGAGCTCAATGAGATGATGGGCGAGGCGATTGGCACGCTCGTTGACCTCAGAATAGGTCAGTGTCTGAGATTCCGACACAACAGCGATGGCGTTCGGGGAACGAGAGACCTGTTCCTCGAATAGTTGATGGACGCATAAATGGTCTGGATATGGGCCATCGGTGATGTTCCATGTATCAAGTACCAAGTTGCGTTCATCTATAGGCAAGACATCGAGCTCATTAATTGGCATCATGGGCGTGAACTCCAACGCATCAGCTATGCTCTGTAAGGCTTGCTGCATATAATTGATGATGCGATTCGAATCGTAAGGCTGGACAATTTGAGCCGTGACCCCAAGCGAGGTTCCATTATCTTCTACGGACATTAAGAATGGATAATTGGTACGCTCTTGCCCTTCAATGTATTCGATACCAGGGATTCCTGTATCGTTAGTCGGTTCTTGCTTATTGTGGCGATAGTTCAAAAGTGCGCTGAACATGGGGATACCAGAGGGAACACTACTACATCTCTGGGCTAGTGCCAGGGATGCGTGCTCATGATCCATCAAGGCTGCTAATGAGGCTTGGGTCTGACGCACTGTATCCTGAACACTGGCGTTATCTACATCGATACGAATCGGTAGCGTGTTGATGTACAATCCCATGGCACGATCTGCACCAGATCCAGCCTGCATACGTCCAAAGAGCACCGTACCAAACACAACTTGCTGCTGTCCACTAGTTCGGGCAATTACCTGAGCCCATGCAAGATGGCATATACTAGCAAGACTAACGCCCATCGACTTGGCTTGACTACGAAGGCGGTTGTTCAGGCCCTGGGGTAGTAAACAGTAGGCCTCAGTGATATTGTGACCGTTACCATGAACATCGGACAACCCAAAAGGCAATGCTGGCGTTTCTATCTCGGAAAGCATCTCAGTGAAGAAACGCTCGTGTGCCTCAACACTATGTCCTACTCGTGCTTGTGCAATGAGATTACGGAAAGAGGATGGTGCCGGGAGCAGGTCTGCTCGACCATCCAGGATCGCCTCGATTTCATGGTTCATTTCATCGGCGGCAGAGTGATCACCAATGGCATGATGTAGGAGATGAGCAGCTATCCAGCGACCATCAATATCCTGAGCAGTGATGAAACGGGTCAATGGAGCTTGGGTCAAGTCGATACGGTGCTCTCGAGGGTCCACGCGCTTTGTGAGTTGCTCAACAATTGAGCCATCAGCTGGGTTCAATACAAGCTCAGTGACCGAGAGAGTCGCGTGACGTAGTACAACTTGAGCAGGCGTGGATAAGCCTTCCCACATAATCCCAGTACGCAAGATATCATGGCGATCCACCACCTTCTGCACAGCATCCAAGTATCGAGTGAGAATATGCTTATCCGCAAAGGCCATGATACCGAAGATCAGGTAAGGATCGCCTTTGGTCGCCATGATATGATGGAACAGCATACCGTCTTGTAATGGAGCCAGAGCATAAATGTCTTGAATATTGCTAACCCCTCCTTCAACCTGGTTGACAATATGATCAATGTCGTCCTGAGTCAAGTCGATCAGTGGAAGCATCTCCGGGGTGATCTCGGTGGTGTCAGGTGTGATGAGGTTCGGTGGTGCCACTGCTGAAGCTGCTACAGCAACACGGTCACGGTTGAGAGATTGGGCAATTACACTCAGCGTAGGGGTGTCGAACAAGGCACGAACAGACAACCCAAGGCCAATGCGACGGAGACGTTCGATCAGCTGAACAGCGAGTAGAGAGTGACCACCAAGCATGAAGAAGTTGTCATGGCGCCAACTTGTTTGATGTTGAGCAGTTCCTCCCAGATGCGTGCCAAGGCAGTTTCCGTCTCGCCCACAGGGGTTCGTATGTCTGACTGACAAAGGGAGTTCTCTATCCGGCTCGGGAAGTGCGCGACGGTCGAGTTTGCCATTAGCTGTCAGTGGAAGTCTGTCCATGCGAACATATGCTGTTGGTGTCATGTAGTCCGGCAATTTCTCGGCAACATGAGAATGCAGCAAATGAGCGAGGCCTTCGCTCTGCTCAGCGACCACATAGGCAACCAGGCGCTTATCCGCACCATTGCCGATCGCAAGTACTGCTACTTCGTTAACAAGAGGTGTGCTCAATAAGACGAGCTTCAATTTCGCCGAGTTCAATACGGAATCCACGGATTTTGACTTGATGATCGTTACGGCTTACAAATACTAAATTACCATCGGGTAAGAAGCGCACCAAATCGCCTGTTCTGTACATACGATTCCCCTCGCACGTACTGAACGGATCAGGAAGGAAGCGTTCTGCTGATAGGTCAGCTCGGTTGAGGTAGCCATTTGCAACTCCTGTACCACCAATGTAAAGCTCTCCCACAACCCCTAATGGCACTGGATGACCATGTTGATCTAATACATAGACACTTGTTTTGGAAATAGGCCGACCGATAGGCAAGCGACCTTGTATGTGATCAATACTCGTTACCTCATACGTAGTGGCAAACGTTGTGGTCTCGGTAGGTCCATAGCAATGGATGAGGTGCTCAGGCCTCCGTATTTCAGAAGAGTGGCGAAAGACTCTAGGCTTTCTTGCTCTCCTCCACAGAGAAGATATCTCAGCTTAGCCAAGGTCGAACCCATAGATAAGACGAATTGATTGAAAAGCACTGTTGTCAGGAAGAGAGTAGTGATGTGATGTCTATCAATTCGCTTCTGCCATTAGGACCGAGTCCGTAAACGTGTCCGCATCAATAATCACCACTTGGCCGCCATTGAGCAGTGGCGCCCAGATTTCAAATGTACTTGCATCAAATGCAGGATTGGCAGCAAACGCGACACGATCGTCCGGTCCAACGTTCGCATAACCGTTGTTGATAGTCAGGCGTACGATTGCTCGATGTGGTACAAGCACGCCTTTGGGAATTCCTGTGGAGCCAGAAAGTGTACATTGCATATGCGATGGCTACGCTGGAACCACTAGAGATCACATTCGGAGCATCGATAATTATGTCTGTACTATCCGGGTTGTCACTTAAACGAAGCAGCGGTGTATTAAGCACGGATGGGATTTGAGTATTTTCGGTGGTAACCAACAGCCGTGCTGCACAATCGTCAATAATAAATGCTTGACGATCGGCAGGTGCCTTCGGATCGATCGGAACGTAGGCAGCTCCGACCTTGAGAATCGCAATTTGCATGACAATCAGCTCAGTGGATCTCTTCAGTAGGGTAGCAATAAAGTCTCCCGGTTGGATACCAAGTGCCTTAAGCTGCTGCGCATACCAGTTAGCGCGTGCATTCAGTTCCCGGAAAGTCAAAGCCTGATCTCTGTAGACAACGGCGATGGCATCTGGAGTTTGGTCCACCTGATTCTCAAACAGCTGGTGAACACGTATGTGATGAGGACAAGGCTTATCAGTATCATTCCACGATTGAATTAATAAGTGGCGTTCATCCGTAGGCAAGATCTCAAGGTCTCCGACTGATGTGTTCGGTGCATGATTCAAAGCCTCATCTAGACTCTGTAGAGCCTGCTGCATGTAGTTACAAATGCGAGACGAATCATATGGCGAACAGCTTGAGCAGTTAATCCCAATGATACTCCTCCATCTTCTACAGACATAG